>MDKI01271751.1:0-106638 GCA_005239505.1 Nicotiana paniculata
AGAAAATGAGGAAGTAGAATCAACTGATGAAGCTCAAACTAGTGAGGAAGAAGAATTCTCAGATGAGCAACAATATGCCGATGAGCTTTAAAAAGTTGGTTTCTTTAATAACTCTTGTTTTATAACTAGTTTCTTATATATTTCAATCTAAATATGTATTATATTATGCAGATGGCAGGCAAGGGTCGAGGTAACGATGACCCTACTGGTTCTCGGGGTCGAGAAAAGGCTAGGAAGGGAAATATGAAGGTACAAGATAATCCTCCATCTTTTCCACCCTCTTCAGAGATGCCGATGCCTACGCCTATGTATTATCCTCCACCCGATGGCTATTATGAGGTGCCACAACATCACTAGCCCTACGTCTTTGTGCAAACACCGAGTCTTTCATCACAGGGCCATAGGACTGTACGTCCATCAGTCCAGCTGCCTCACGACCGCATGGTCACATCCATGCGTGTCACAGCCACGGGGGTCATAGCCACGGGGGTCACATGCATCAGTATCACATCCATCAGTGTCACAGCCGCTTGCGGTCGATCCAGTTATGTCGCAGTCACAGGGATCACAACCATTTTCATCAAGACTCCATCTATTTCAAGCCTTCGCCTACGAGATAGTAGCTCTGACCCCCTACACCTTCAAACATGCCTCTAATGTACAAGTTTCGGACGATGATGCTGATGATGATGAGGAGGTGCATTATGATCAGTATGGAAGGATCATCATAGTCCCTGAGGGTGATGGGTAAGAGTAATTTGTTATTTTTACGTTTATTGTTTTGTACACTTTGTACTAATATATTAATGTGTTTTTCTTGTTAAATTGCAGGTTCATCACGAGTAATATTACTACGAGTATAATCACCAAAGCCACCAGAAAGCTTTCTGATACCCCCTATACGAGTTGGAGTGAATTCCCATTCACGCTGAAGGAGAAAATTTTCAATGAATTTAAGGTATAAATGTTCTTTTAAGCAGTATAATTATTTATATTTATGATATTTCCATATAATATTTAAATTTTGAAATACAGAGCAAGTGTGTATGGGAACACCACTATAGCGCGGAAGTGGCTTCAAATTTTAATCTCAAAGCTCGGAAGCGGTTGTCACATAGTTTCTCCAAAGCTAGACAGTTCAACAAGAAGCCTGACTGGTTGCTTCAACATTTATGGGAGGATTTGAAAAGGCAATGGCTTACCGCAACCTTCTTACAGAAGAGCGAAAAAGGAAAGAAAGCTCGCGCATCCGAGAAGGGAGGGTCCTTGCACACTGGAGGTGCGATCAGCCAAGGGACAATAAAAAGAAGATTGGTACGTAATTGATTAATTTATTTTAATTTTCAAAGTATATCTATTCTGTTTATTAACAAAAAATTATGAGTTTTCAGGAAAAGAAGTTGGGGCGTCCAATGAAGCAAGATGAGTTATTCAAGGAGACTCATATTGTCAAGAAGAAGAAAGAGACGGATCAAGAAAGGTGGGTCGAGGGCCGAGCCTCGACTGTACATGTAAGTTTTCACTTTTCATTAAGTATTTTGATTTACACTTATATAAATTTTGAAATACTAATTCAATGTAATTTTTCTTATAGGATCGCTTCACAGCTGAGGTGGAGGAATTCATACGCAGTCAGCCACCTAATGAGTCGGGCGAGGCAATCCAACTTTCGGACGAGGATGCTGAAAGAATATGGATGGAGGCTGCTGGCGGTGCAAAATGGGGGAAGGTATACGGGCTTCCTACTAAGAAGTTCCATCGCTATCACTATGGAATGAAAGGAATAGGGACTTCCTCGCAAGGCGAGCAACTTTGTGGGGAGAGCCTCTCCGCTATGTGGGAGACTGTGACAAAGCTCACATCCGAGATAGAAGCGGCAAAGGAAAGAGAAAATCTTAGATATGCTCAGTACGTTGGCATGCAAGCTAAGTACCATGGCATGCAAGCTCAGCTCAAAACTCTCCTAGCTTCTGGAGCTTTTCCGATCCCCCGGTCTTGCGAGTCATCGCCAGAGGCTCAACTTGAACGTGAGAGTTCCTTCCGTCCTCCCCGTGCTAGTTCCTCCCGTCCTCCCCGTGATCGTTATTCTCGTCCTCCACAAAATGACCCTTCTCATTACCGTCTTGATAATGAAGATTCATCAGACGGTGATGATAATGATGTTGAATGAAACAGTCCTTGAGTACTTTTATATACTTTGAACTAGACAATAAAACCGGTTTTCGAATGGGCTTGTAATAAGTGTTAACTTAGTTTTGTTAGTTTAATGTGTTAGTTCTATCGAACTTTGTTGGTTTTAATGTTGTTGTTGTGTTATTGTTGTTGTTTTTGTGTTGTTGTTGGTTTAATTGTTGGTATTGTTGTTGTTGTTGCTTGTAATAGGAAATTTGGTATGCTGGCAGGTGGTGTAGCTGCCAAAACAGGCAGTTTCTACCAAAATTATACCCATTGGTCACTTTTCTGTTAAAATTTTTTTTTTCTGGGAAATAGCGACCAAGGTTGGTCGCTAATTAACCCAGATTTCCTAAAAAGCGACCAACTTTGGTCACTATTCTGTTAAAAAAATAAAAATTCTGGGAATTAGCGACCAATTTTGGTTGCTTATGTATAAAAAAATTAAATTCTATAAATTAGCGACCAATTGTGGTCTCTTATGTTTAAAAAAAATTAAAAAAATTTAAAAAAAGCAACCAACTTTGGTCGCTATATTCCAGATTTAAAAATATAATATTTGGTTTACAGACCAAAGTTGGTCGCTATATTTTGAATAATAATAAATAAAAAACGTAATTTAACTATAGAGACCAACTTTGGTCGCTAAATTTATATTATTAAAATACTAAAGCGACCAAAGTTGGTCGCTATATTTATACCCGGAATATTTGGTCCCTTTACATTAGAGACCAAAGTTGGTCCCTAATTAGCGACCAACTTTGGTCCCTAATGTAAAGGGACCAACAAAATAGCGACCAAGCCCTGTTGAACTCATTTTGGTCGCTTTTTCACTATTTAGCGACCATCTTTGATTTCTTTTGGTGGTCGCTTTTTCCCGGATTTTTAGTAGTGACAATGCCAACATATTCTTTCTAGTTTGATGATCCAACAACCTACCAATTGAACCCTCATAGTTCTTTCCTGTCACGACCCCAATTTTCCTCCGTAGGATGTCGTGATGACACCTAGTCATTAAGACAATGTCGTCACCACCCCAATTTGCAAGTGAAAATCGTACAAAAAGTTAGTTAGAGATGCTTATGCACTTTTATACAATGTTATAGTAGTAATTCAATTTCTAAAAATGAAGCTTCGAACGACCTTTAATAGTGACTTCTATTTTTCAAGTTTTTAATCAACCACCGAGATTAAAATAACATGTGGAATGAGGATAAGACTGAGACAATGCCAACATATTCTTTCTAGTTTGATGATCCAACAACCTACCAAGTGAACCTCAGAGTTCTCTCCTGTCACGACCCCAATTTCTCTTCGTAGGATATTGTGATGGCACCTAAATTTTAAAACTAGGTAAGCCTAACACTTGCTGAATTAATGGCAAAAATTCAACCAGCAACTATGAAACATCAAATGTCTATACAAGCTAACAATCCCAAAACCGGTAGTATAAGTCACAAGCTCAACTGAGTTCACTAAAGAAAATCTCTAAGTACAACTGTTCCAGAATAGAATTAAACTATACAAAGATAACTTCCAAAGGTGACTCCGAGGCCTACGAACGCGACGACTGGTATACCTTGAAGTCTCTACAGCAATATCTGGCCCGCTATCTAACAATCAATAGACTCCAAGTACCTGCATCTGCACAAAAAATATGCAGAAGTGTAGTATTAGTATACCACAGTCGGTACCTAGTAAGTATCAATACTAACCTCGGTGGAGTAGTGGCAAGGTACAAGTCAAGACACTCACTAGACAAGATAACATGTGTAGAATAGAGGTATAAAGCTAATAATGGAAGGCAGAAATCAGTAAATGGCAACATAATCTACATGTGATATAAACAGTAAAGCAACAAGAACACTGTGAAGTATCATTTGAACCAAATAAAGAACACAAAGAACAACCAATTAATCAAGTTGTTCTAACACACGATTCACAACGAAATCACCCCGTGATACCTTATCTCATAGTCATAAGTCACGGGTCTCAACCCATCATACTCACAATACCTCGTTGCCACATCTCAAATCACAACCACATGGACAACTCACGTGCCAATATCTCAATCCACTCGGCATGATCACATGCTCACAATTACAATCCGCCCGGCATGATCATAGGCTCACAATCACAATCCGCCCGGCATGATCACAGGCTCACAATCACAATTTTCCCGACATGGTCATAGGATCACAATCAACATGGAAACATATAATACAAGAACACATGGTCATGATCAATAAACACCACATTTCATACTCCTGAACTAGTATAAGTGGCATGCTACGGTGTATGCTTGTGCGAGTGTGCTACTGTCCCAAGTCAACAAGTAATATCAAGGACATCGAATAGCTCATCGACCAACAAAGAAAGTCACATAAGGTGCATGACAAACACAAGGAAAAGAAAACAATCGCACGAAAATCACCAACACAATGTCTCAAAACCATCACACATCATCCCTGACATTGCCACCCTTATCTCTCTAATAGCCACCCGTATCACTCTGCCCTAACAGTATCATTATCCGCATTTATCTCTCCTATATCCACCCGTATCACTCTGTATAATATACACCCTTATCGCTCCGCCCGAAAAATAACACAATATCCACCCGTATCACTCCGTACATTCAACAACAGTGAGATGCCACCCTTATGCCCTACATAATAACAACGGTGAAATTACACCCTTATACTCTGCATAACAACTATGAAATGTCATTCTTATACTCTGCATAACAATAACCAAACCACACAACAATTCACATGTGCGATCATCACGACAACACAACATATCAACTCGTATCACAAGTACCCGTTGGCCACAACCTTTTCAAAGATTCAGCGATATCAATATTTTCACAACACATAGAACACGACTCAACACAACGTATATAGAATCTCAATAACAACAAAATGAATGGAAAAGCAACTCAACAAGGAACGATACCCCCTTTAAACACAACTTCAATTATAATAGATTAGTGACCCTCGATAACTTCAATTCTCATTAATTGTTTAAGGATAACCTCGATAGTAAAAGTACTTCCACGAAATGGAAAACTTCGGACTCTAGTGTATGAATTAGGCTAACAATGAAGGAGATGGCACGAACTAGTACTACGTCTAAATGCATGAGAACAACCGGACAACAAAAGGATATCATGTGACGACAATTTTAACTAAGGGTAGCTTCACAATAAAAGAAATCACATAATAATAAAAGTGTTAGTAACTCCAAATAAAGCATATAAGAGCAAACTCGACAAGTAAAGCATGTGACAAGTAACGACAACTTCAAATAAAGCATGTGATAGTAGACATGACGGATAAAAGATATAACATGTACTAACAATTCCAAAAAAGTGCATAAAAGATGTCTAAGAGTCTAGGCCGGTCAATTTCCATATATAAGCCTGAGTACGTACTCGTCACTTCGCGTACACGACTTTCACATGACACAAATAGCACAAATGACTCAAATCCTAATGGGTAGTTCCCACACACAAAGTTAGGCAAGATACTTACCTCAAAGAAGCTAAACTAATACTCTAAAATGACCTTCTCGAGTGAAACAAATCTCCAGACGGCTCAAATCTAGCCAAAACAACTTAATATCATAAATAAAAATCATAGGACAATTCTGGAAAATAAAGATTCGATCTTTAATGATAACTAAAAAGTCAACCCCGAGCCCGTATCTCGAAACTCGATAAAATTCAAAAAATTCAAATATCCATCGCAATACAAGTGCAACCATACTAAAATTATCCAATTCCGACATCAAATCGCCCTTCAAATGATCATTTTACACTTTTGAATGTTTTCACAAAAATTCCCATTTTTCTCCCATTCAAATCACTAATTTAATGTTAAAAAAAAGATGGAATCATGAAATATAATCAAATCTAGGTAAGGAACACTTACCCCAAACCAACACATGAAGAACCCCCTCAAAAATCACTCAAATCCGAGGTCTCTAGCTCAAAAGATGATAAATGGAACAAAACCCTCATTTGGGAATTAATATTTGCTGCCCAGGCATTTGCACATCACAATAGCAAAAATAGGCATGCGATCGGAAAGAAGAAATAACATCGCCCCCAAAAAAGCACCACAGAACAGGGGAGACGGGAACGTGGTTCATCACTGCCTCAGCTTACGCGATCGCGAACATATCTATGCGAACACAAAGAACAAAGTACCGGTCTTTCCAGCATGGTCACCCACTATGCAATCACAAAATAACTACTGCTAACGTGAGGAATAAGAACTCACATATACGCGACATGAGCCATACACTGTGAATGCGAATAAGGAAAAAGGGTCACCCACCAAACAGCCTACGCGATCGCGAATAAGGACATGAAGCACGAGCAACACAACAGTCCAATAACATGGAGAAGTGGCCCGTAGCTCATCCGAAACATAGCCGGGGGCCCCAGAAATCTATTGAAACATACCAACAAGTTCCATAACATAACGCAGACCTTCTCTAGGCCTCAAATCACATCAAATAATATCAAAACTACGAATCGCGCCTCAAATCGAACTTAATTAACTTCCAACTTCTACAACTCAAGCCGAGTCATATCAAATAAACCCAGAATGACGTCAAATTTTGTATCAAAATTCCAAATTAAATGATGGAGCTATACCAACTTATGAAATCAAAATCCAAACCCAATATCCACGAAGTCAACCCCGGTCAAACCTCTCAACTTTCCAAACCTTCAACTTTCCAATTTTCGCCAAAATGCATCAAATTAACCTACGGACCTCCAAATCCAAATATAGACACATACCTAATTTCAAAATCACCATACGAAGCTATTGGAACTATTAAAATACCATTCCGGAGTCGTCTACATGGTCACAATCCCAATTTTCCTCTTTAGGATGTCGTGATGGCACCTAGTCTCTAAGACTAGGTAATCGTAACATTTATGCAGAAATAACTAAAATAATAATTAAAGACGCAAAACTCATCAACTACTATAAAAAAAAATCTCCACAACTTAACATATATATAATTTCCCAAAACCAGGCGAAATACAAGTCACAAGCTCTAAGAAGTGATACTGAATATCTCTATACATCAGTGTCTAATAAAGGATTAGGAAATAAATTAATCTAGGTAGAGGGGTCCTCCGAGGCCTACGGACGCCGGCAGGTGTACCTTGAAGTTTTTGAAGCTGAGCTCTCTCTAGAACCTGGGCTGGTAGGAGGTACTCGGATCTGCACAAAAAGATGTGCAGAAGCATAGCATGAGTACACCACAATGGTACTCAGTAAGCGCCAAGCCTAACATCGGTAGAGTAGTGACGAGGTCAGGTCAAGGCCCTACTGGAATAAATAAGAAAATATGTACAAGTGTATGGAAGTGTAGTAATGAAAGCAATGAAATTGAAACGAACAATAACATATCAAGGTTAGCTACACAGAGCTAAAGAAAATAATTGTAACGACCCGACCGGTCCTTTTGAGGATTTCAGCTCTGTTCAGTGGCGTAAGGTCATGAACAACTGGGTGGTTAGATTCAGTTATCGGATAATCCGGAGTCGAATTGGAAAGAAAATTCTCATTTCGGAAGCCTTAAGTTGGAAGAATCAACTAAGATTGGAATTTTTGTTAAACGACCTCCGAATCAGGATTTAAGGTTCCAGCAGGTTCGTGTGATGATTTTGGACTTGGGCGTATGTTCGGACCGGGATTTGGATAACCCCAGAGCGTTTCGGCGTATATTATGGAAGATAGCATTTTAGAAGAATTTCATAAATCTGGGTTGGAAGGCATTTCAGTGATCTAGATGTCCATTTGGGATTTTGAGCTTGGGAATAGCTCCGTATGGTAATTCTGGCGTTGGGAGCGCGATCGAAAGTGAATTCGGATGCCCGTAGGTTATTTTGAAGTCATTTGGCTAAAGATAGAAATTTGAAGGTTTTTGAGGAATCCGACCGAAAGTGGAAATTTTGATATCGGTGTCGGAATGCGATTCCGGAAGTTGGAGCAGGTCCGTAATGTTGAATGTGACTTGTGTGCAAAATTTGAGGTCAATCGGACGTGATTTGATAGGTTTCGGCATCGAAGATAGAAGTTTAAAGTTCTAAAGTTCATAAATCTTGAATAGGAGTGTGATTAGTGTTTTTAGCGTTGTTTGATGTGATTTGAGGCCTCGACTAAGTCCATGATATGTTTTGAGACTTGTTGGCACGTTCGGACGGGGTTCCGAGGGGCTCGGGTGAGTTTCGGGGTGGTTTCGGACCGTTTCTAGGCCATTTATTGCTGCTGTTTTTTGGCTACAGCAGTGTTCTACGCGATCGCGGGGAATTGATCGCAATCGCGATGAGTAAAATGAGAGAAATGGGCCAGTGAAGCGCGATCGCGGAAGGCCTTTCGCGATCGCGTAGAGGAAATGTTCTGCTGCACTGACTCGACTTTGGAAGCTTGTATCTTGAAGTCTATAAGGAATTTGTAGATGATCCATAAACGAAAGTTGTATCTCTTCAAGTATAGTTTTTGAAAAATCAAACCATTTGGAATTTGGAATTTTTTACAAAGATTTATGGTTGATATACTACAGTATGTCCGGGAAGTATTTGGACATCGCATTGTGTTGCATAAGACTGATTTTAGCAACTTATATCTCAAAATCTATAAGCAATTGGGAGATGAGAAAAGAACAAAACTTGTATCTCTTGGTGTCTAGTTTTCAAAATGTCAAACCATTTACAATTTGGAGTTTTTTACAAAACGTTATGTGCATTATACTAGAGGCTGTCCGGAAGAGCTGGGCATTTGTTCTTCGCGATCGCGAAGCTTTTTCCGCGATCGCGAAGAGCAAATTTTAGGCTGAAAATTTTTGTACTTCGCAATCGCGAAGCATTTTCCACGATTGCAATGAGTAAAGACCTACGCAACAGTTATATAACGAGGGTTAAGCCATTTTTAACATATTTTGACTACTAGAGCTCGGTTTTTGGCGATTCTTTGGGGTTTTTTCCACACATATCGAATGGGTAAGTGTTCTTCCACTAGAATTAATTATATTTCATGAATTAGTTCTTGTTTTTATCATTTAATTTGTGTTATTATTTGAGGAAGAATGTGGGTTTTGAAAGAAAATTTCTAAAATGAAAAATCATGATTTGAAGGACCAAATAGTATCAGAATTTGATAAATTTAGTATGGTTGAACTCGTATAGGAATGGGTAATCGGATTTTTGTAAATATGTCGGGTTCCGAGGTGCGGGCCCGAGGGTCGACTTTTGGGTCGATTTTTATAAATTTGTAAAGACTGAAACTTTATTATTCAGAATAGTTCCTTATACGTTTTATGTGTATTTTGAAGTTGTTTTAGTTGATTTTGAGCCGTCCGGAGGTCTTTTCGCCTGAGAAGTTCACTTTTGAATACCGGGTTGTCGTCTTTGAGGTAAGAATCTTGCCTAACCTTGTGTGGGGGAACTAACCCATAGGATTGAGTCTTCCTTGTTTATTGTAGTCTGTGTATGTGAGGTGACGAGTACGTACCCAGACTTATTTGCAATTAGATTGGCCTTTTAGGATTCGTAGGTTCTTATATTACCTGTGTATGATTTGTAATTGTTACATTTGAATCCTTGGTTGTTAATTTCATCCCTTCCTGTTTAAATTAGAATGATTTGTTTTGGATTCCTTCGTTGGCTATTTGACCTTAATTGACTTAACTGAATACTCTACTTCTCTTATCAACATGCTATATTTTATTTGTGACTTGCCTAATTGATTATAGTTAGTGTCATCTAGCCTTATAGTTGACTAGTCGTAGTTGGAACATCTATTCGTTGGAGTCAAGCATACCCGTGAGTCTTACATTGTGATTTATATGACTATTCCTTTAAGTGACACTTAGATCTAATTGTTAGACATTTATGTTGTTGGTATTTCCTTGATGTTGCCTATTACTGCACCTTTGTTTAATTTGAGTTTATTCCGTGAAGTTAACTGTTTAGATGAGATTGGTTATAACTGTTTCCCTTGCCGGGATCGTGTGGTTTCTCTTATTATCCCTGTTGTTGATGATGTTGTGTGCCTTGTTGATTCCCTTGCCGGGATGTTACAGTTTCTATTACTGTTTATGCTATCAATGGTATTGTTTGCATTGTGATTCCCTTGCCGGGATGTTTATGGTTCTTATTGTTGATTTTTCTTGCCAAACTGTTGTTCTTGATGTTGTTTGGGAGAAGAAGAGTGTAAAGCACGAAGGGTGATGCCGTGTATTTATTTATTGTGAGGATGAGAGTGTAAAAGCACGAAGGGTGATGCCGTGCCATGTTTATTCTATTTAAGCACGAAGGATAATTCCGTGCCATGTTTATTCTATTTAAAGCACGAAGGATAATGGCGTGCCATGTTTATTTTATTTAAGCACGAAGGATAATGTCGTGCCATGTTTATTTTATTTAAGCACGAAGGATAATGACGTGCCGTTTTTATTTATTTGTTGTGAGGATAAGAGTAAAGCACGAAGGGTGATGCCGTGCACTTGTTTTGGTGAGGATGAGAGTAAAGAACGAAGCCGTGCACTTGTTTTGGTGAGGATGAGAGCAAAAGCATGAAGGGTGATGCCGTGCACTTGTCTTTGCATTTTATTCTGTTGTTCTAAATTTGGATATTCCTACTGATCTCTTACTGCATTTATTGGCAAGATTTGATATTCCTCCTGTACTGCATGGCAATTTCTGAGTTACAGACTGAGTTCCAGTAGATAAATCTTGAGGAGATTTTGATCAAGGGATTTTATTGAAAAAGAAATGCTTTCGAAATGATTATATTTGAATGACTTTCACATCGAAGGTATATTTGAAAAGCAGTAGTCTTGCCTAAAATGATATTTGAAAGTCATTTATTGGGAAAACATCTTTGGGAAGTTTCGTATTTTGAAAGAAACTATGTTTTACGTAATTCTCTCTATTAAATATACTTATATCTACTTTTGGAGAAAGTATATTTTCAAAGGAAACTCTTCCATACTAAAATGATTTTATTTGCAAAAGTTTTTCATATGAACTGTAGTTTTAAAGATTTCCACCAGTTTATGGATTTTAATGGCTAAGGCCCGATGTGAACAAACCTACATAGAGTTGAGGTATTGGTGTTCTCCATTGTATTGTGTTTCCTTTCGGTTTGCCTTATTTTGTTGTCCATCTTTCTGTGTATTTTTGTGCTGTTTCGTGATTGGTTTTCTGTAATTTCCTTCCGCTTTATATTGTCATTGTTGTAAATTAGTCTGTAAAGTCTTAGGTAGATGTAACGTTCGGTCATTTCTACATTCATGTTATTTATCCTGTAGACCAGTGGTGTCTTGACTAGTCCTCGTCACTAATCCACCGAGGTTAGTCTTGATACTTACTGGGCACCGCTGTGGTGTGCTCATACTACACTTTTGTGCATTTTTGTTTGCACAGATCCAGGTTTTGGTTGTTAGTAGCTGCGCGGATGATTGCTGAGGAGACTCAAGGTAACCTGTCGCTGCGTCCGCAGGCTTCGGGGTCACCTTCCTGTTTATTTCAACTGTACTTACTTATTTCTAGACAGTTGTATTTATATTTGGTAGAAAGATTTCGTAGAGCTTATGACTTGTATTTACCGGGTTTTGAGAAAAAATGTAGACCCAGTCAAGATTTCTATTATCGAGATTGTTAAAGTTCTTTTATATTGTTATTATGGTTAAATGTTAGGCTTACCTAGTCCCTAAGACTAGGTGCCATCACGGTACCCAACAGAGGGAAATTTGGGTCGTGACAATAATGCACCACGGAGAAAAACCAGGAATGCTATTTAAGGAAACAAGACAACCAAAGAAAAGTGCATCAATAGAGAAATACCTACAAGAGTCACTACCGAGGTACCGCCTCGTAGTCTCAAATCACAAAAATAATTCACAATCTTTCCTTATATCACCGCGGGGGCCTAGCATTTAGTTTTTAGAATCATTTTCCTGAAATAGCATCCCGCGTTTTAGCCCACCTTATCACACCGCGTGGCTTCTAGTAGTTCCCCTACTAGCCATGCGTATCAACCCCACCTTATATCACCGAATGCGTTTCAACCCGAAAACCTATACCACCGCATGCGTATCAATATCACAATGTATCACGATTCACACCTCAAGTGCCCCAAATCATGGATTGCTACAGAAATCAACAACAATGGTGTTTTCACCATAAATAGCCCATGGCTCAACCACAATGTACACACGAGTTTCATCAATAATAACCAGAAGTGAATAACTCAACAAGAATAGTATTTCACAACTTAACATTTTGCCTCAATGTGAATCACGACCTTTATAACTCAATATCATTTTCATCAACCAGATATTCCAAGAAAAACAACTTCTAGTAAGAATTCAATCGTTAAATAATAAATATGGAATAAAGGGAACAAGAATTTCAACTAAACATGTAGACCAATTAGCAAGTAAGAGATACGACAAGTAGAACATGTGAAAATAGACTAATGATGATGAGTATAACATGTTAAAATAACTCAATTAAGGTATTAAAGGAATCTACATAGCTAAAAACTAGTAAATTTCAACATTTAGCATGTGTGCATATTCGTCACCTTGCGTACACGGCTTCCACATATCAAAATTATCACAAAACAACACCAACCCTAAGGGAAAATTCCTCCACACAAAGTTAGGGAAGACACTTACCTCAAAACATGCTAACTCAATTCATTAGGAGGCGTTTTCTCGATTATCCAACTACGAACAGCTCGAATCTAGCCAGAACAACTTCATACCATAAATATAAACTATAGGAAACTAATTCAAATAATAAAGTTACGATATTTGCAAAGAAATAAAAAGACAACTCAAAAGTTAACCTGGGCCCACATCTTGGTATTCAACCAAAATTACTAAATCCGAACACCCATTCGATAACGAGTCCAACCATACAAGATTTACTCAAATCCGACCTCAAATCGCCTTTTGAAATCCCCAAATTTTAGCCTAAGAATTTCTCACAAATTTTCCTCAAATTTCCAACTCAAATCACTAACTAAATGATGAAATTAACAATAAATTCGTGTAATTTAACCAAAACTGAGTTAGGATTTCTTACCCCAATGTTTTCCTTGAAAATCTCCCGAAAAATTACCACAAAACGAGCTCTCTAGGTCTTAAAATGGATTATGAAATCAAACCCTCGACTTAGGTCTTTTTCATTTTTCTGCCCAGGGAATTTGCATATGCGAACCCACAACGACATCTGCGGCTCCGCACTTGCAAAAATTTCATTGCGAGTTCGGCCATGACTTAGCCCTGTAACCTTTGCTCCTATGGACTAAAATGTGCATCTACGCTTTCGCTCCTGCGGAAGGGGTTCCACTTCTGCGACCCCATTCTTGGCTAGCCTTTCCGCTTCTCCGCCTCCTCAATCGCCCTGCATGTCCTCTTCTGTGCCTCCTCAATCAGCCCTACGAGTCCGCTTCTCCGGAACTCTAACCGAACCTTCGGTCCTAGCTGGGCTGGCCACAATTTGATTCTGTGATCAACCCCTCGCATTTGCGAGTCCGCACCTGCGACCAATAGTGCACAGGCACGGTTGCATCAGACACAACCCCTCTTCAGCAATGAGATTAAGTCTAAATTATTTCAGATTCAATCTGAATCACACCCGGGGCCCCCAGAACCCCGTCCAAATATAAAAACAAGTGCCAATACACATAATGGACCTACTAGAGGCCAAAAATCACATCAAACGACATCGATTCTACAAATCGCAACACAATTCAAGACTATGAAACTATGAACTTCCGAATTCCAAAATCTAATGCCAATTCATACCAAAACAACTCCGATTGACTTCAAATTTTTCACACAAGTCATAAATAACATGACAGACCTCTTCTAACTTCTGGAATCGAAATCCAACCTCTATATCAACAAAGTCACCTCCCGGTCAAACTTTCCAACCTTCCAAACCTTCAACTTTCTAACTTTTGCCAATTCACGTAGAAACGACCTACAGACCTCCAAATCAACATTCGGACACACTCCTAAGTCTAAAATCCATACGAACCTTTTGGAACCATCATGAATCTATTCCGGAGTCATCTACACAAAAGCCAAACTGCGATCAACTCTATTAACTTAAGGCTCCAACTTAGGGACTAAATGTCCAATTTGAAGACGAAAATCGCTCAAAACCAAAACCAAACACCTCGACAAGTTACATAACCAAAATATAATATAGAGGAGGCAGTAAATAAGGGATCAGAGCAAATATGCTCAAAACGACCGCTCGGGTCTTTACATACATAAAAGTCAAACTCCGGTCTACTCTTTTCACTTAAGCTTCCAAAAATAATTATCCTTCCAAACCAATCCCGAATCATCCGAAATATGAACTAGGCCACACATGCAAGTCATAATACATAACACGAAGCTGCTCGAGTGTCACGACCCATTTTCCCCCCTTCGAAAGACGTCATGATTGCACCTAGTCGCTACGACTAGGTAAGCCTATTAACATTGAAATAATAGAAAATAACGAATATAAAGGAACAACTAAGCATCAAAATGGCTATATAACGGTAAAATGCCGCTCGACATATACAAGTAAAACCAATTTTCCAATTTACACACAACACTTCCCAAAACCCGGAACCATGAGTCACAAGTTCTATGAAATCTATCTATAGTCTGCTATACAAAGAGCCTAAGAAGTACATGAGGGAAACAAAGTAAAAGATAGAGGGGGACGCCGAGGATCTACGGACGCGTGCAGATATATCTTGAAGTCTCCGGTGACTGTTGCTACTGGAGTAGTACTGAGGCGGACGAGAGGTACCTGGATCTACACACAAAAACATGTGCAGGAAGGGCATGAGTACACTATAATGGTACCCAGTAAGTGCCAAGCCTAACCTTGGTCGAGTAGTGACGATGTCAGGTCAGGGCCCTACCGGTATAAATATAATGAAATAAGATAGAAAGAGATATATTACAGTAAAACAAATACACAAATTTATAGGAATAAAAGTCAGTGAAAGCCATCAGCTCAGAAATATGCAGCACATGGGGATCTCCCGGAATACCTTTTTGTAGTCCCAAAGGAAATATGCAGCTCAACCAATAAACACAACAGTTACCGCAAGAAAACTATAGTTTAGGCTAAGTTCAACCAAAGGAAACAAAAATTCCACTAAATATGCTGCACAGAGTTCAAATAGATAGTCAAAACACGTGGGCATGTTTTTCTAATCTAAACAAGGAAATTACATATGCTAGTGTCGTTCAAACAAGGAAAAACAGGTTCTAATTTAGTAAAAAAATGGAGTTTTAAAACAAATAGCCCGTATACGTACTCGTCACCTCACGTACACAACGTTCATATATCAAACAGTACCAAAATCCTAAGGGGAAGTTCCCCCACACAAGGTTAGGCAAGCCACTTATCTCAAACCAAGCTCAAATCAATCCGAAACCACGCTTTTGCCACGAGTATCCAAATCCTAGTGGCCCAAATCTAATCAAATAAATTACATAACGTAAATATAGATACAAGTAACTAATCTAGCTAATGAAATCGAAGCTAAGGCAAGAAAATAGAAAAACGCCCAAGAAGTCCACCAGGGCCCACGCCTCAAAATCTAATAAAAGTTACCAAATAAGAACACCCATTCACTCACGAGTTCAGTTGTACAAAAACCATCCAAATCCGACTCCTAAATCCCACTCAAAACTCAGAAATTCGATTGGGGGACTTTTCCCCCCAATTTCCCACTTTCTCACTCAAATTCCTTGATTAAATGGAGAAAATAACAATAGATTAGTGAAATGGGATCAAAATAGGATTAGGAATTGTTACACAATTTTTTGCTCTTCAAAACCCTCGAAATATTGCCTTCTCCTGAGCTCAAAATCGAATTTTGTGAATATGAACATTAACCCTCGATTCTGCCCCTTTTCAGCCCAGTTATTCCGCATCTGCGGACAATTCATCTCACCTACGCCATTGCACCTGCGAAACTTCCATCACAGGTGTGGAAATGACTTAAGGGGATGGGTCTGCATCTTCAAACAAATGGCCTCACCTGCGTGTGCGCACCTACGAGCCCATGTCTGCTTCTGCCGTCTTCTCTGCTTCTACGGGTCCTGTAGCGCATCTGCGGGCATCGCAGCTGCGGCGATTCCCTCGCACCTGCAACCCTCATCCATTCCTTCCCAATCCGCATCTGCGCCTGAGCTTCTGCATGTGGGAGTCCACACCTGCGATCTCCCTCTGCAGGTGAGAAACACCAGAAACCAGAAATCCTTCTTCAACATTCCTAAGTCCAAATTTCATCCGTTAAGCACTCGAAACTCACCCGAGGCCCCCGGGACCTCAACCAAACATACCAAACAATCCTCAAACACCATACGAACTTAGTCGAGCCTTCAAACCACGTCGAACAACATCAAAAACAGGAATTATGCACGGATTCAAGCCTAAAGAACTTTGAAATTTCTAAATTCTACAAATGACGCTGAACATATCAACCTCGTCCGAATGACTTAAAATTTTACACACACGTAAAAAATGACACCATGAACCTACTCCCACTTCTGAAATTCCATTCTGGTCCCGATATCAAAATTTTCGCTTCCGACCAAAATCCCAAAAAATCTAACTTTCGCCAATTCAAGCCTAAATCTACTACGGACCTCCAAATCACATTCCAGACACACTCTTAAGTCCAAAATCACCTAACAGAGCTAATGGAAACATCAAAATTCAAATATGAGTTCGTTACACACAAGTCGACATCCGGTCGACTTTTCCAACTTAAGCTCCCAAATAAGAGACTAAATGTCTCAATTCATTTCAAAAGCCAACACGAACCCTCTCGACAACCCAACATAGCATAATAAGATACGGGGAAAGCAGTTAATAGGGGATCGGGACTCTAACTCTTAAAATGACTGGCAGGGTCGTTACATCCTCCCCCTCTTAAAACAATTGTTCGTCCTCGAACGAGTACAAAGACATACCTGAAGTTGTGAAAAGATGAGGATAACGACTGCGCATATCTTGCCCGGTCTCCTAAGTCGCCTCTTCGGTCAGCTGACCCCTCCACCGAACCTTTATTGAAGCAATGTACTTAGGCCTTAGCTTTCTGACCTGCCTGTCCAAGATAGCCACTGGCTCCTCAACATAAGATAGATCCTTGTCCAACTAGACTGAGCTGAAATAGAATACATGAGTCGGATCACCGTGATACTTCCAGAGCATAGAAACATGGATTACCAGATGAACCCCTACTAGGCTGGGAGGTAAGGCAAGCTCATAAGCAACCTCCCCAACATGCCGAAATATCTCAGAAGGACCAATGTTCCTCGGGCTCAGCTTTCCCTTCTTCACGAACCTCATGACGCTCTTCATAGGCGATACCCGAAGCAAGACTCGCTCTCAAAACATAAATGCTAAAATGCCAACTTTCCAGTCCTTATAACTTTTCTGTCTGGACCGGGCTGTGCGAAGTCTATCCTGAATCGCCTTCACCTTATGCAGAGCATCTTGGACCAAGTCTGTATCCAGCAGTTGGGCCTCGCGAGGCTCAAACTAACCAACTGGGGACCGGCACCGCCTACCATACAGAGCCTCATCGGTGCCATATGAATACTGAACTGATAATTATTGCTGTAGGCAAACTCCGCAAGTGGAAATAACTGGTCCCATGACCCTCCAAACTCCATCACATATGCACGAAGCATATCTTCTCGAATCTGAATCGTGTGCTCGGACTGCCCATCCGTCTGAGGGTGAAAGGCTGTGCTCAGCTCCACCCTAGTACCCAAATCCTAGTGTACGACTCTCCAGAATCGTGATGTGAACTGTGTACCTCTATCTGAAATGATGGAAACTGGGACTCCATGAAGGCGGACAATCTCTCTGATGTAAATCTCAGCCAATCTCTCTGAAGAGTAAGTAGTCATCACTGGGATGAAATGAGCTGACTTGGTCAGTCGATCCACGATCACCCAAATAACATATAACTTCCTCAAAGTCCGTGGGAGTCCAACTACAAAATCCTTGGTGATCCGCTCCCACTTCCACTCTAGGATATCTAACCTCTGAAGCAAGCCACTCGATCTATGATGCTCATACTTGACCTGCTGACTGTTGAGACACCTGGCAACAAACCCAACTATATCTTTCTTCATATTCCTCCACCAATAGTGTTGTCTCAAATCCTGGTACATCTTTGCGGCACCCGGATGGTTGGAATACCGCGAGCTATGGACCTGCTCAAGAATCAACTCCCGAAGCCCATCCACATTGGGCACATATATCTGGCCCTGCATCCTCTTCACGACATCATCACCAATAGTCACATCTCTAGCATCACCTCAACGGACCCTGTCCTGAAGAACTATAAGGTGGGGATCATCATACTGACACTCCTTAATGCGTTCATAAAGAGAACACCAAGCGACCACACAAGCCAATACTTGGCTCGGCTCCGAAATGTCCAGTATCACAACATGGCTGGCTAAAGCCTGCACGTCCAATGCCAAGGGCCTCTCTGCTTCTAGAAGATGTGCCAGACTCCCCAAACTCTCCGCCTGGCGACTCAAGGCGTTGGCCACAACATTGGCCTTCCCCGAGTGGTACAATATAGTGATGTCATAATCCTTAAGTATCTCCAACTACCTCTGCTAACGCAAATTAAGGTCCTTTTGCTTGAATATGTGCTACAAACTCCGGTGATCGGTGCAGATCTCACAAGGAACAATGTACAAATAATGGCGCCAGATCTTCAAGGCATGAACAATAGCTGCTAACTCAAGATCATGGACATGATAATTCTTCTTATGCACCTTGAACTGTCTGGATGCGTAGGTAATCACCCTACCATCCTGCATCAACACCGCCCCAAGACCAATCCTCGAGGCATCACAATAGAAAGTGTAAGACCCCGAACCTGTAGGGAATACCAATACTAGGGCTGTAGTCGAAGCTGTCTTGAGCTTTTAAAATCTCTCCTCACACTCCTCAGTCCACCTGAACGGAGCACCCTTCTGGTTCATCCTGGTCATAGATGATGCAATAGATGAAAACCCCTCTACAAAGCGACGGTAATATCCCTCCAAACCAAGGAAACTACGGATCTCCGTAACTGATGATGGTCTAGGACAACTCTGCACTACCTCCACCTTCTTCGGATCTACCTTGATCCCATCACAAGTTATTAAGTGAACCTAGAATGCCACTGAATTAAGCAATAATTCACACTTAGAGGATTTTTCATACAATCTCTTCTCCCTCAAAGTCTGAAGCAGAGTACTCATGTGCTGCTTATGATCTTCTGGAGACCGGGAATAAACCAGAATGTCGTCAATAAACACAATGATGAAGGAATCAAGATAAGGCTGGAACACACTGTGCATCAAATGCATAAAGGCTGCTGAGGCATTGGTCAACCCAAAAGACATGACAAGAAACTCATAATGACTATATCTGGTCCTGAAAGTAGTCTTCGGGATATCCGACTCCCAAATTTTTAACTGCTGACAGCCAGAACGCAAGTTAATCTTGGAAAACACCCCGACACCCTGTAACTAATCAAATAAATCATCGATGCGAGGCAAAGGATACATGTTCTTCACTGTAACCTTGTTCAGCTGGCGATAATCAATACACATACGCATAAAACCATCATTTTTCTTCACAAACAAGATTGGAGCACCCCAAGGTGATAGGCTGGGCCTAATGAAGACCTTATCAAGAAACTCCTACAACTCTTTCAACTCAGGAGGATCCATATGGTAAGGAGGAATAGATTTGGGCTGAGTTCCCGACAACAATTCAATGCCAAAATCAATATCTCTGTCGGGCGGCATGCCCGGAAGATCAGTTGGAAACACATTAGGGAAACCCTCACTACAAGAACTGACTCAACTGTAGGGGTATCAATATTGACATCTCTCACATAGGCCAAATACGCATCACACCCCTTCTCAACCATTCACTGAGACTTAAGAAATGAAATGACCCTATGGGGAGTATACTCTAAGTTACCTATCCACTCTAATCTCGGTAACCCTGGCATAGCCAGCGTCATGGTCTTAGCATGACAATCAAGAATAACATAATGGGGAGACAACCAGTCCATGCCCAAGATAACATCAAAATCTACCATACTGAGCAATAATAAATCCGCTCTAGTCTCAAAACCACTAAGAGAAATCAAACACGACCGATATACGCGGTCCACAATAAGAGAATCTCCCACAGGAGTAGATATATAAAAAAGGGAACTCAAAGAATCCCGAGATGCATACCGATGCATCTCTACGACAGACGTGGACAATATCTGTGATGACAGAATCTAAATCAACTGCCTCTAAATGGGTTAGAAGGGCATAATACCTGGCCTGGCCTCCCCCTCTAGGGTGACCTCGACCTCCCCGACCTCCACCTCGAGCTGCCTGAGTAGGTGGGGCGGAAACTGGGGCTGGAAGAATGGACGGAGGACTCGGTGGAGCACATGGTGGATGAGAAGTCTGTGGAGGTGCACCCCTTGATCGGGTCCAACCCTACACTACTATTGAGTAGAGAGGGTGGTCGATGCAGTTCTAACCAAAATAGGTATGGATCGAACCCACAGGGAGTTAATTGGTTTGGAATTAGGTTTATATTCGAGCTAGGTGTGGGTTTTGTTCCTAATTAAACTTCCAAACATTTGGGTTTGATTCTATTTCTAAGTTTACTCTATTGTATGCTATAATTAAAGCTAAGTGCAACCTTTTTGTTGTTGGTTTTCAAGTGTTTAAAAGAGACTAGGGTATTAACTTCCACCTAGGTCGATATCTGACGGGTAGCAAGAATCTAAGGCAAGCTTGATTTAGTTGGGATCGTAATATAGCTATCACACCCAAATACTCACTCTATACCTCTCGATAGTTTGAGTGATTTTGCCCAATTTTGCTTGCTAGAACTGTCATCCCACACCTGCTTTCTTGACCTGGCCAATCCTCCCACATTAGTATCACCCCCTCTCCCCTTGTCTGGGACTTCATCTTTAACATTAATTGGGGCAGCTGTTGAGGCTGGTGTTGTAGCTGGTGGGGAAGATGGTTTCGATGCCTCACTACCTCCCTTTGAGCCATCAAATGACCCAGAAGAGGAGGTAGGTTCATTGACCAATCAGAATGGTTTTGATTGAGTCTTCGGTTGTTTTTGTGCAAATTCCTCCTCAGAAGTCCTATTCACTTGCGTCCGAGGAGTTGGCAGGAGGTCTAACGAGGGTAGCATTTTTTCTTATTGCCCTTTGGGCTGCTAAGGGCAAGGTTTGCTTTCCTTTACCCCAGGCTCGGGAGGATTCTGTCCTCCCCTTTGAAGTGTCTCCTCTCTCATGAGAACGCACCATTTTATGCAACACACACGTAGTGAAAGATAGTAATAATTGGGGCTCAATCATGTGTTAAAGCAATACACATAAAATGGAAAACAATGCTTCTCAGAACAGGGCATCACGGACCGCACAAAAATGAGTGCGGACGCGAACTACCCATCACGGACCGCGTAAAAGTGAGCGCGGCCGCGAAGAGGCCAGGCTCAGACTACTGGCTCTCTGAACTTGATCAACCGCAGACCGCACAAATATGAGTGCAGCCGCGAAAGATCCATCGGGGACTGCATAAAAATGAACGCGGCCGCGAAGGAAAATGATTGAGTCTCTGAAGTTCAAATGCGTAGACCGCAAAAAATTGGGTGCGATCGTGAAGGATCAACCGCGGACCGCACAAAAGTGATAGCGTCCGCGAATTCTGAACAACTTTCAGTACCTTAAAGCTGGGGTATCGCATGCCGCACAATTTTGTACGTGGCCGCATACACTATCGCGAACCACTAGGGTTTTCACTAATTACCCAAAAATTATAGCAATTAAGCATGCAAAGATACTAACCTCATCCCCCATTATGCATACAAACAAGACCCATATGTTGTTAAGAAAAAATTAAGCATTAATTTGACATTTTAGCATGAATCTAACCCTAACTAAAAAAAAAATAATTTAAAACAAAGAGAAAAGAAAATAAAAAGATAAAATCAAATTAAGGAACATACCAGTTGCAAAATGTGGTAGGAAATCTACAATTGATGAGAATGGGATGAGTTTGAAACCAAGTAAGGATGCACAGTTCTTTAGGTGAGTTTGAGGGGTTAGGGTTTGTAAAGTGTGAAAAGTTTCAAGAACTTTTATTTATACTCAGAACCCAGTGACCCCACCGCTTTACCTGAGTGCGGCCGCCAAAATTTGTAGCGGTCCGCACTCTTTTACCTTTTGTAGTTCTGCCCCAGACGCATGGGCGCGGTCCATGAAATAATGGTCACGACCGCAAAATTTGTGCGGTCCGTAAAAATTTGAACGCGGCCGCGAACTCCTAAGGAATTTTGGCAGACCAACTTCAGAGAGTTTGCATTTTTCCCCTTTAAGCTACGCGACCGCACACAGAATTGTGCAGCCTTGAAGTGCTCATGCGGTCCGCGAAATTTTGGGCGCGGTCCGTGAAAGTTCACCACTTAGCCAAATTTTTTCCTTGTGAATATCCTGCACTGCACAACCAATTCCTACATACACTTCACAACTAGTTAGTCCAAAATAATGCCTAATCTAAGAAGAAAATCAAAAGAAAAAAAAAACACATGAGTTTCTCTCGAGAAGTGTCTAATTTAACTTCGTGGCACGACGCATGTTACCATTATCATTTGAAATGGAACAATGCCACAACGTGGCTATCATCAATCTTGCCAAGGTATTGTTTCACTCGGTGCCCATTTGCTCTAAATATTTCGCCATTCTTGTTTTTCAAATCTAGAGCATCGAACAGAGTCACATGTACCACTTTGAAAGGACCACTCCACTTTGACTTAAGCTTTACCGGAAACATCTGTAACCGAGAGTTGAATAGAAGAACCAAGTCACCTTCCTTGAATTCTTTGTTCCGGATATACTTATCGTGCAAATACTTCATTTTTTCCTTATACAAGGACGAGCTGGGGTAGGCACGGAACCTAAACTCATCAAGTTCATTTAGCTGCTCTACCCGTAGATTGGCAGCTACATCCCATTCAAGGTTCAATTTCTTCAGCGCCCACATGGACTTGTGTTCTAATTCAACCAGAAGATGACATGCTTTTCCAAATACCAACCGGTACAGAGACATACCAATTGGAGTCTTGTAAGCTGTTCTATAGGCCCATAAAGCATCGTCAAGTTTCCTTGACCAATCAGTCTGGTTTGAATTGACAGTCTTGGATAGAATGCTATTTATCTCCCTGTTGGAGACCTCAATCTGTCCACTTTATTGGGGGTGATAGGGGATTGACACCTTATGAGTGACACCATACTTAGAAAGTAAAGTGTCAAAGGCTTTGTTGCAAAAAATGAGAACCCCCATCACTAATGATAGCCCTTGGGTGCCGAACCTTGGGAAGATTTTTTTCATTAAGAAAGCCACCACACTCCGTGCCTCATTGTTGGGCAAAGCCACAACTTCAACCCATCTCGAAACATAATCCACATCAACATGAATATAAGTGTTCCCACATGAACTCACAAATGGTCCTATAAAGTCGATGCCCTGCACGTCGATAATACCAATCTCAAGGATGGTGGTGAGAGGCATTTCATTCTTCTTGGAAATTCCACCAGCTCTTTGGAACTCATCACAATGCCTAACGAGCTTGCTAGTGTCCTTGTACAATGTAGGCCAATAGAATCCACAGCTTAGGAACTTTGTAGCAGTTCTAGCCCCACCATGGGGACCACCGTAGGGCGAGGAATGGCAAGCTTCAAGAATACTCAATTGCTCTTCTTCTGGAATACATCTCCAGATATTACCATCATTGCAAATTTTGAAAAGATATGGCTCGTCCCAATAATAATCCAAGAAGTCTCGTTTGAGCTTCTTCCTTTGGTTTGATGAGAACTCATCCGGGACAAAGCCGGTCACAAGAAAGTTAGCCACATCGAAGAACCAAGGTATCCCGGTCAAAGACACAGAGAGGAGTTGTTCATCCAGAAACGAATCATTAATCTCAAGGACATCATGGGGCCTGCCCTCCTCTTCCAAGCGGGACAAGTGGTCCGCCACTTGATTATCACTCCCTTTGTGATCTATGATTTCAAGGTCAAACTCTTGTAGAATAAGAACCCATCTTATCAACCTAGCCTTAGATTCCTTTTTACTCATCAAGTAACAAAGTGCCGCGTGATCAGTGTGCACAATCACTTTGGTACCCATGAGGTACGGGCGAAACTTTTCCATGGCGAAGATAATGGCTAATATCTCTTTTTTGGTCACCGTATAGTTGACTTGGGTGTCGTTCATTGTCTTGCTTGCATAATAGACCGGATGAAATATCTTGTTGATTCTTTGCCCCAAAACCGCTCCTACCGCAACGTCGCTAGCATCACACATGAGCTCAAATGGTAAGCTCCAATTGGGTGCGGTAATGATGGGAGTGGTATTCAATATATATTTGAGTATCTCAAAAGCTTCTATGCGATCATCATTGAACACAAACTTGGCATCTTTTTCCAACAACTTTCACAAAGGGTTCACCACTTTTGAGAAATCCTTGATGAACCTACGGTAAAAACCCGCGTGACCAAGAAAGCTCCTCACTCCCTTGACGGAAGTGGGAGGAGGGAGTTTTGATATCACTTCAATTTTTGCTTTGTCCACTTCAATACCGTTCTTGGAGATTGAGGTACGGGCAGAACTTTTCCATGGCAAAGACAATAGCTAATAGCTCTTTCTCGGTCACCGTATAGTTGACTTGGGCGTCGTTCATTGTCTTGCTTGCATAATATACTAGATGAAATATCTTGTTGATTCTTTGCCCCAAAACCGCTCCTATCGCAACGTCACTAGCATCGCACATGAGCTCAAATGGTAAGCTCCAATTGGATGCGGTAATGATGGGAGTGGTATTCAATCTATACTTGAGTAGCTCAAAAGATTTCATGCAATCATCATTGAACACAAACTTGGCATCTTTTTCCAACAACTTGCACATGGGATTCACCACTTTTGAGAAATCTTTGATGAACCTATGGTAAAACACCGCGTGACCAAGAAAGCTCCTCACTCCCTTGACGGAAGTGGGAGGAGGGAGTTTTGATATCACTTCAATTTTTGATTTTTCAACTTCAATACCATTCTTGGAGATCTTATGACCAAGTACAATGCCCTCCTCGACCATAAAGTGGGACTTCTCCCAATTAAGCACTAAGTTGGTCTCTTCACATCGGGCCAACACTTTATCAAGATTATCCAAGCATTATTCAAAGGAAACCCCCACAACACTGAAATCATCTATGAACACCTCGAGGAAGTCCTCCACCATATCCGTGAATATTGCCATCATACACCGCTGAAAAGTGGCCGGTGCATTAGACAAACCAAACGGCATCCTTGAGAAAGCAAATGTGCCATACGGACAAGTGAATGTGGTTTTCTCTTGGTCTTCAGGTGCAATAAAAGCAATAATAAGCACGCCTGGCAAGTCTATCCAACATTTGGTCAAGAAATGGCAATGGAAAATGGTCTTTCCAGGTCAGTTTGTTCAGCTTCCTATAATCTATGCATACCCTCCAACAGGTGACAGTTCTTGTGGGGATCAATTCATTTCTATCATTTGTGATCACAGTCATGCCCTCTTCTTTGGGACACATTATACCGGCGAAGTCCATGAACTATCAGAAATGGGGTACACAACCTCTACATCTAGCCACTTGATGATATCTTTCTTGACTACCTCTTGCATGGCCTCATTCAACCTCCTTTGATATTCTACAGATGGTTCGGCATCTTCCTATAATATGATTTTGTGCATGAAAAAGGCGGGGCTTATACCCCAAATATCAGCCAATGTCCAACCTATTTCCTTCTTCCTCCTTTGAAGCACCGCCAAGGGTGGAATCTACCTGCACGTTAGTTAAGCACGAAGAAAGAATAACAGGTAATGTGGAACAAGGGCCTAAAAACTCATACTTGAGGTGTGAAGGCAAGGGATTCAACTCCAATGTAGGTGGCTCCTCGATTGAGGGCTTTGTTGGTGGAGTCTTCCTGTTCTCAACGTCCATGGAAAGTTTTCGGGGTCCATATGTATAGGATCCCATTCCTTGCAAAGCATTTACACATTCTACCAAGCCTTCCTTCTCATCCTCGTCTTGATTCAACAACAAAACTTCTAAAGGGTCTTCAACATTAATCACAACACTCGTGTCATCAATAATCACCTTAGTCACAGGATCCACAAAGAAACACACTTCGTTGCTATTAGGATGCCTCATTGAGTTGCACAAGTGGAACACAACTTTTTCATCGCCCACCCTGAAGGTAAGCTCCCCAGCTTCCAAATCAACTAAGGCCTTCCCTGTAGCTAGGAAAGGTCTCCCCAATATGATTGGCACCTCATAGTCAACCTCACAGTCGAGTATCAAAAACTTTGCGGGAAGAATGAACTTATCGACCCGAACTAGCACATCATTATTTATCCCCAATGGCCTCTTCATTGTTCGGTCCTCCATTTGCATCCTCATGGAAGTAGGTCTTGGTTTCCCAATACCCAATGTCATGAACACAAAATATGACATCAAATTAGTGCTCGCTCCCAAATCACACAAGGCTTTGGCGAAATCGGCGCTACCAATAGTTCATGGAATTGTAAAGGCACCGAGTTCTTCTAGATTTGGAGCCATGGAATGCAAAATGTCACTCACTTGATGTGTCATTTTGATTGTTTCGCAGTTCATTGACCTCTTCTTAATTTCCAAGTCTTTCATGAACTTGGCATATCCCAGCATTTGTTCGAGGGCTTTAACCAACGACATATTTATTGACAAACTTTTCATAATATCAATGAATTTCTTGAATTGGTTTTCATTGTTTTGCTTCTCAAGACTTTGAGGATATGGTGGAGGAGGCCTTGGCAAATGAGCCTTGGCTTTTGGCACTACCGGATCCGGTATGTCTATCACGTGTTCCCTAAACGGGTTCACATCATCTTGTGTCTCCTCCATATTTTCTTCAATGCCTATCCTCACTTCATCATTTACTTGCACATCATTACTTAGCTCATCATCTTCTTGCACAACCACTTCATCATCATTCGCAATCTTTCTCGGGTTTGAAGTACTAGCAACTCCACCTCTACCATTTCTAGTAGTCACCGCCATAGCATGGACCGTATTGTTCCCACCCTTCGGGTTTACTACCGTATCACTTGGTAGTGCCCCCTTAGGGCGAATATTCAATGCTTGAGAAATTTGGCCCATTTGGACTTCCAAGTTGCGGATAAAAGTGTTGTGGGAGGCCATTTGGGCATCAGAGTCGGCATTTCTTTCCATCATCTGCCTGAACATGCTTTCTATCCGTACCATATCATTGCTTGAAGAACTTGTCCCTTGTGATAGATATGGAGGCGGGTTGTTGGGTTGTTGATACATCGGGGTCCTTTGAAAGCCCGACCCTGATGATACCCAATTTTTCCCAAAATATTTTTTAAAATTGCATATGTACCTTCAAAATCATGCATTAACAACGACTGGTATTTTTCCATAATTTTCCTATATTTTGTCTAATTTCAAAATCACATCACAAATAATTTCAAAAGCATTTCTTGACTTAATTTATTGTTTATGGCCCTATTTAAACCAAATTATTTCATAATTAGCCAAAATGGCATGTTTTGGCTATAAATACAATAACTTTGCAATTATAGCCCAAGTATAAATTTTATACTATTTTTGATCGAAAATTAGTCATTTGTATTTTTTAATATTAAATAGTTATTTTAAATTATTTTCTGTGCATGAAATTCATTTTTTATAATTATTAGCTATTTTCCAAATTATTTTAATTAATGTTAATTGGGTATTTAACAAATAGCCACTTTCATTTTAATTCTAGCCTGAATTAAACCAGCCCCCAAACCCAATTAAATTAGCCCAAATACCCCAGGCCCAATCCACTATCCTACCCGACCCAATTCCCATTTAATCTGGACCGTTGATCATTTCTGGTCAACGAACCAGATTCATTCTTACCTTAATTAACACTAGATAGCTACCCCCCCTTTTCCCTCATTCTCTCTTTCACTCCGTTGTTATATCCCTCTCATCTCTCTCAAAACTCTCTCTGCTAAACCTACTCACCGGTCGTTGGCTAGCCGGTAACTATGGTGGTTTCACCACCATCCCCAGCACCATCACTCCCTCACGCGCCGGATTATTGCTACCCTAACAACCTCAAGAGAACCAGAGGCGGTTCAACTCACACCCATGGCCTTTTCATGTCGTTCTCAGGACACCCTTGGCCGTCCGAGTAAGACCTTTCTATATCCGGCTAAAACCTATGGTTTCTAAGCCTGATTATCTCTACCTCTGGGCTATTATCTCTCTCTGAAACCCTAACTCTTCTCTTGACTCTTCAGATCTACAATAGATCTGAGTATATTCTAAGTTATTTTACTGTTTTCCTTAAAGATCTCTCCGATTTTTCAAAAAATGCCTCTTTATCTTCAAAGTTAGGGTTTATTTGCCCCTTTCAAAATGACTTTTCCTTCTGATTTTTCGTATTATTCTATGTTTTTACTATGTTTAAACGTTTGTTCATGTTTTCCCCCTTTTATCTGATTTATTATGTTAAAAACCTAAGTCCCCTGGTCTTAATCCTGGGTTCGGAGTCTGTCTTTGATGATTTGATTCGTATGCGTGCTTGTTTCTCATGAACACTCTGAGTTTCTGTGATTTTACCCTATTATGTTCAGTAGGGTTTCTGACTCTTGCTTCTTCCGCTTATATTATATTTATACTGTTAATTCCTCTAATCAGTTCTATCTTCTCTAATTGAATCCCTGATTCTATGTGATTCTTACTTTACTATGTCCCTGATTTTACTTCTTCTTGCCTATTATGTGTTTATTCCATTTGTTCATAGAAATTTTGTGTTAATTCTCCCGTTAATTAGTATTGTTCCTATTTGAATCCTTAATTTTCTGGGATTAGCACCTTTTACTGATTTCCTATGATGATATCTTTTACTGATTTCAACCTCTAAAATATTTTCTTGCCATATTTTATGGGCGATTATGCTGTCAATCAATCTTTTAAGTACTTTCCTTAATTAGATTTTCTGAACCTAGCCTCTATTACTTGTCTTATACTTCTATGTGCTGAGATTGTTTCCTTATGCGTTATATTCCAGTCACATATGGTATCTTTCCTTATTTATTACATGTCTATTACCGTTTGAACCTTAATTGAAGGGATTACTTACATTGATTTTATGCAGATTGATTCTGATTCCCCAATCACTGCATGACTTTGATTTTTACCTTATTCTCTACCTAGTTTCAAACTATATATACATTGCTCTTTCATTCACTCAAGACACGAGCACATTGGTTCAAAAAGCTCTCTCTCTCCCTCTCACACTCAAAACTTTCTACTCTCTTTCTGTGTTAGCCGGCTGCAAGCTAAGGCTAACTATTGTGCTGTCCTGTCCCTTCACCTTTATGTTTACTGTCTTCTTTACTGGTATGTTCTGATTTCAATTCAAGTTCCAAACCAATATGCTTCTTTTACTGCTTCAGTTTATCATGTTTCTAATATGTTTCTATCTGTGGTTTTGTTGTTCAACCTGAAACTAATATGTCTACTTTACTTCTTTATCAGCATGCTTCTGAATATGTCCAACCCCTTAGGATCAACCTCCTTATGAACCCCCTTTGTAGTATACCTCAATGTGACTCTGCCTTACTTATGTTTTCCCTGATTTCTATCATGAACCTTTTTGTGCAAAGCAGTTAGCTATCCTAAGTTGTCTGATCCTATGTTGTTTCTGAGATTAATGATATGATGATTCCCTAAACCCCTATAAGAATTTTTATGCTCCTGTAACTATGTGTGCACTACATGTGCTCTATGTGTCCCCAATCCCCATCACCCCTGTGTGTAGGTTTGTTCTTCCTGTTTTGGTTCTGTTTTCTTTAAGTATTGTTGAGTTTGGTTTTGGCTCCATGTTTGATCTGCTGTTGTTTAATTATATAACTCTCTCTTTTCAAATGTTGTTTTACTGAATGACTCCCTCTTTTGTTTCACAAAAACTGTTTCAAGTAAGTCTCTTTTAACACTGTTTTCTTACTAAAACATTTTCAAAACTATATCAAGCACTCTCATTCTACTCTTAGGTCCTTAAGTTCTACCCCTCAAATGTGTGACTGCTTAGGGATCCCTATGAGATCCCTCTGAACTCTGGTGCATTAGAGTTGGCTCTTCCACACTGCACTTACTCAATTATGGTTATGATATCTAGGTGCAAGCACTGCCCAGATCCCTTGAGGTCCTTAGGGAACTCTGACACACCCGGATACGAGAAAGGCTATGAAACATTTGGGCATTTGAGTTTCTGAGAATCTAGGCCTGTTTTCAGGATCCCCATAGTGTAACTTTTATTTTTTTTATTTATTTATGTAATTCATTCACATTGATTTGTAATAATTTTTGTAAACGAATATTGGGGATTGGTAGTGAAAAGGGGAGGGTAGCTATGTCTGTTATCAACATCAATGAGTAGAAATCATGCCTTAGGTTTACATTCCCCATCTGCGCAGTAGAATTCATGTTTAGGACCAACACATGCAAAGCATATCACATATCATGCTCTTAAGTTTCATGTATACTGTTTCAGCATCACATTATTTTATCACTTAGAAATCATGCTTCAGGGCTAAATAATAGCACTAACACGAACTGTTGTTCCTGCACATTTTTGAAGTCATGCTTAACAATGCTGTAATCTTTTGTGCATCCTGCTCTGCATATCCTGAGATCATGCTGTGCATTTAGAAATCCTGCTTTAGGAATTCTGCATATAAATAATTCTGCATTTTATATGCACATTAGATACCATGTTTTAGGACCTCACGAAGTCACACCTAGCTAAGCTACTGATGCATGAAAAGGGACATAAGACAGTCTCACATACGATTATCCTGTGTTAGTAAAACTGGTAATAACCCCTTTGTCTCTGCAACACTTAGAACATCATGCTTTAGGTAAAACAACTTCTAAACTGTTTTAAATAATTCTAGTAACTATTGTGCATTCCCCCCACGCCTAGGGAAGCCTTATGTAACCAACTTTTATAAAACTGGAAAACTGTTGCTTTTGTGTTTACTACCTAATGGTTAACAGGCTTAAAATCAGTAGACAAACTGGGCCCCCTGCTTCTGGGTTTATTAAATAAAGTTGCATATCTTCTGTGTTTTGATATTCACTTAGACATCATGTTTAGGATCTTGTCTAATAATACTGCTCTTATTTGTGTTTGAATCGTGCTATTACATGCATTATCTGTGGAGGTAAATCTGAGCCTCTTAATTGCTCTTTCCCGCCTTTATCTGTTCAAGCCCTATCGGTTCTTTCCTGTCGCCTAGTATTTTCTCCTTTTAAACCCTAGTGGTTTGTCTAGAACTGCCTAGAGGTAGAGGTCCTAATATCCTCTAGGACCATTAAGAAGGGACGGGTAACAACACGCATAAAGGTCATTAAATAACTCGCTTAATAACCGCTAAGGGGTGGGGAAGGGTAGACATGGATATGATGACCGGTGCGCTAATACTACATGTAGCCCCTCTTCTGAGGAGTGATTACTGGGTAATGTACTGATGTGATCCTATAGGATAAACAACCTAGGACCCCCTATCCCTTACATATGTGTGTTTATATCATAACTCTTTCAAAGCCTTATATATGTGCCTAGACTCTAAATCCTTTAATCTTTAGCACATATGTGTGCTTAGACTGCGAATCTTCTCAAAAACCTTTATTTGTTTACCTATGTGCTTTTATTGCCTATGTGCTACATGTTTTAAAATTCACAAAGTTTGTTTGGCCGGGAACCACACTTGTGGACTTTGAGGGGTGCCTAACACCTTCCCCTTGAAGTAATTTCAAGCCCTTAACCTATCTCTGGTTATCTAATCTGTGTTTGTAAATGACCCTTAGTAGCAGCCGTAACGCACCTTAATTCGTTAGGTGGCGACTTTTCAATTCCTTACCCCTTTCCCAAAAGGAAACGAGTTGTCCCAATAATGTTGAAAACCCTGACTCATCCGAAAGGAGAGGAAAAAAGGGGTGCGACAGCATGGCCACTCTGCTGGGGATTTATCTAGGCTTTTACCATTTCAAACTACTTTGTGAACTTGTCTTTACTTTGTTAATACTTGCGACCTTTCCCTTTCCCCCTTTATGTGAAATTAATTGTTTATCGTTTTGAAGTAATTGTTCTATTCAAAATCAAAACTTACATGTTTCTTTTTGTTTTCCTTTGTAACTGCTTTTCAATCATAACTGTTGTATTTACCACTTTCATAACGTGCAAATATATGACAACATGCTTTTATTGCTCATATATTGTTGCATAATCATGCTCAAAATCATATTCCACTCGTGCCTATACAAATCTTATAGTAACGCTTGATGAGTGGTTTCACTCTTCCATTTTATATCACCCCTAAATTCAGAAAGGCTTATTTGCGGTAAAACTAGTCGATCAGCGGTGCAGTCAACGGTTTCGTGCCTTTCCCCCTCAAGTTGTCCGCTTGAGGGTACCAGTCTAAAACCCCATAGAAACCTTAGTCTGTTATATTGTACATGCATCATGGTCAAACCTAGCCGGGTTAATGTGTCGTCTGCACAATAACCCTTTAAGACAGCCTTATCCAAAAGTCCACCGGGTTTTTCATAATCCCAACAGACGCAATAACGTTTTGTGCATTTATTTGGAGAACTAAATGCATGTATGCTAATCATAAGTGTATAAATAGTCGAGTCTGGTGGGGGTAAGGGTCTAACCTTATCTATTTTGCAGAAAATGAGGCACGAAGTCCCCACGTTCGGCGTGGTCCAAAGAATACCACCGTTGTTGCTGGATTGGTGGGAAGACCTTTCGCCAAGTGACAAAGACCATGTGAAGAGGCTCCTCGGAAACTTTCCCTCTTTACTGGGTATCCAACCAAACAACATGTTGATCGAAGCATCCACTATGTTCTGGGACAGAGAAAGGTCCGTGTTCTATTTTGGCAACATAGAAATGACCCCCCTCTTGGAGGAGATAGGGGGCTTCGCGGGATTACCTTGGGACAGCCCATGTTTGTTGGTGCCAAAAAACCATGCCGCTAGGGGGTTCCTGAAAATGATGGGTTTGAAAAAGAACGATGATTTAGAGTGCCTGACAGAGTCCTACATACCTTTTGACTATCTCTATGAGCGAGACGGCCATAGAAAATCCTATTGTATTTTCCACAATGAGTTCTCTATTACTTCCTTGGGTCATATTCACTATAGGGTTTTTGTGTTCGTTGTTTGCTTCCTGGGTATGATAGTATTTCCAAGCAAAGGAGATAGGATTCACACTAGACTGGCTATGGTAGCCAAAACCTTAGTGGAGGGGATCGAAGGGCAAACATATACCATTATCCCTATGATCATAACAGACATATACTGAGCCTTGGGCCACTGCCAGAAGGGGTTCAACACTTTGAGGGTTGCAATCTGCTACTACAGGTTTGGTTATTAGAGCATCTCCAAAGGGGCCAATATCGTCAAGAATTTCCACGAAGGGCGTGGAATGATCATATAGTCTTCCATCACCCTAAGAGAATGACCTACATCCCAGATATGTTTGCTCAACTGGAAAATGCTACAGAATGGGCGCAGATTTTTGACAATTTGACCGAGGACCAAGTTCAATGGATTTTCGAATGGTTCCCTACCAGGGAATTCATCATCAGATCGAGGGACGCTCCACACCTGGTGTTGATCAGTTTAAGGGGCATATACCCTTATGTTCCCATCAGGGTTATGAGACAGACAGGTAGGAAGCAAGTTATACCGCGAGTCTCTAAAATGAGCCATTACAAGGCAGATTTTCATGACGACGACATCCCGTACAAATGTGAAGCTCAGCATATGTGGCATCTGAAGGTTATTGTAGAAAAGGACACCATCGAGCCCGACAGATACCACACAGGGCATGCACGCCTTTACCTTTCATGGTTGGAAGATAGCATAAGAGGGATAGTTGAGCCGGGAATCAGCAGAAATAGGGTCATAGACGAAGCGGCTGAGGCTCAAGTGAAATACAATAAACTGCGAAAAAGGGTTCGTGAGCCCGAGGCCGAGTATCTGAGCAACACAAGACTGATCTGGAACTGATCAATGAGTGGAAGGAAAGGGCTATCAAATCTAATGAAAGGTTGGAATATTTGGAGCAGGGTCTGATGGAGCTAGAGGCGAAGACGAGGAAAAGGGTCGTCGACTGCCAGAATGATGAGGGAAACGAAGGAGGGCATCTAGCAAGGGTATACCTGCTGTTGAGCATGCATGACCTGGGGAACCTGATTGACAGAGCCAAGAAGATCGAGCCTGGGAAGGTCCTTCTAAGACCAAGTAGTCTAGGTTTCCTTTTCATTGGTTTTTTTAAAAAAAATGTCATAAGGCCAAGTGCCATAAGTGACTTTATTTCCTGCTTATTATTTTAGTGTCGTTTTGGATTCGTCTATTTTACATTAATGAAATGAGGTATTTTGGCATCTAAGTTCTCCAAATCAACTTGTCGCTAGTCTTACCTAAGGTACAACGAGGCCCCCAAGTCAGTACACGATTTTATTCCTGCACTATGTGTTTAAATACTGCAATATTTTCTCATGATCCTCACTGACTTGGCTACCTTTTATTTTTGTTTTGTTTCTTTCTTTTGATTATTCCCCCCCCCCCAAAGGTTGGTTCATGCATTCTGGCATCATCATCATATCATACAAGATCTAGGGGCCCTCCACCTCCTCCACCTCCTAGTCCACCTAAAGGCAAAGGCAAAGGAAAAATGGAAGATTCAAGCAACATCAGACAAGAAAACACAATGACAGCTGAACAAACAGAAGCCACTGAAAATAAAGGCACTCAATTTCAGAATGAGGCTATGTCACAACTTGAGCAAAGGTTGTTGAAACTCCAAGGGGAGCTTGAGTATGTCTGGAACTTGGCAACTTTATCCCTCTCACTCAGTGTCCCATATGTCACTCAAAATCCCATAACTCCTCAGAACACCCCAAACAAACAAAATCCTCCCACAACTCATCATCATACAAGTCTATCGAAAAATCAAATTATCCCACCACAGCACCAGCACAACACTTGCCACGCTTCGAGAAACACCCCACTAATCATCCCTGAACCACAAAACTCCACAAGTGACCACCTCTATTCTTAAACTCCAGGTCATCAGAAAAACCCCATAAACATGGAGACTCTACCTCACTCCACCCAACATGTTGCTTACACACCTGAATCCAGTGTGATGGATATGATCATTAAGAATTTGGCCGAGGAACTCAAGAAGCTGACTAGTCGAGTTCAGGGTGTTGAAGGAAGCAAGGGAGTCGAAGGGTTGAACTACGAAGATCTCTGCATACAACCCGATGATGAACTACCGTAGGGTTATAAACCTCCTAAGTTCGAAATGTTCGATGGTAAAGGTGATCCCAGGGTCCATCTGAGGACCTATTATGATAAATTGGTGTGAGTAGGAAGAGACGAGAAGATTCTCATGAAATTATTCATGAGGATCCACACATGAGATGCTTTATCTTGGTACATCATCCAAACCCTAAGAAGTGGTCTGACTGGGTAAGTATGGCATCATACTTCATGGACCGGTTCAGGTTCAATATGGAGAGTGCACCAGACGTGTTCTACATCCAGAACCTTAAAAAGAAGCCCACCAAAACTTTTCGCGAGTATGCCGCTCGCTGGAGATATGAAGCAGCCAAGGTCAGGCCTGCCCTAGAGGAAGAACAAATGAACAAATTCTTCGTCTGGGCACAAGACCCGCAGTATCATGAGAGGCTAATGGTGATTGAAAACCACAAATTCTCTAACATCATCAAGCTGGGTGAGAGAATTGAAGAAGGTATCAAGAGTGGAATGGTCAGTAACTTTGAGGCACTACAGGACACCAACAAAGCCTTGCATTCTGGTGGTATATCCAAGAAGAAATATGCAGGACCGATAATGGTTGCAAAGGGACCCAAATCCCCGTTGGTATACCGAACTTCCCCACTCACCTATCAAGCACCCTCTCCCACCTATCAGTCAGCACCTCCACCAACATATCAGCCTACTTCCCCCACATATTCCCATCCAGCTCCTGTTTATCATACCTACAACTCTCAGCCATCTGATTTCCAATCACCCCCTGCTCGCCAAAATTTCCTGAGACCTCGACCCAACTTTGATCGCAAAACTCCTAAACAATATACCGCCATTGCTGAACCCATCGACCAGCTGTATGAAAGATTAAAAGTTGCTGGTTATGTCACTCCTATCCCTGCTATAACCTATGCAAATCCATCCCAATGGGTCAATCCAAAAAAGACCTGTGCATACCATTCCGGCATGAAGGGGCATACAATTGATGAATGTCGCTCATTGAAAGATAAGATCCAGTCTAGGATTGATAACAAGGTCATCCAGGTAAAAGAAGTTGCTCCCAATGTTCGCAACAATCCGCTTCCCGACCATAGGGGTGTCAACATGATAGAGATAGAAGAAGATTAGGACCCAGAGGGGTCGATCAGGTTAATTATAGAAGGTGATGACCCAAAGAAGCCAGCAGTCACTCTTAATCCCATCATAGTCCAAATTCATCCATCCAGAAACATCGAGGTAACTACGTCACTCCCATTCAAGTTTGAAACGACACCACCTGCAAACACACATTTGTTGTTTGAGGTTGAAGTTATGCCGCCTGCTAAGGCACCCATTCCATTCGAAGTGAAAGTAGCTGCACCAATCACAGTGACAGTGTCAACCACGCCACCTTTCAACGACAAGGCTGTACCTTGGGATTACACGGATGAAGCAAGAAGGAAAGGTAAAGTCAAGATAGAAGAAGCTAGTGTTGCACAGGGGATGACAAGGACCGACAGGGTCTATACACCTGAACACTTGGTAGAGTCTAGAAAGAATGCTTCCAACAGTCCACCAGTCATTGAGACAGGCCCAAATGATCTTTGGAGAAAGGTGCAGGCCAGGGAATACTCAGTTATCGATCAATTGAACAAAACTCCAGCCTAGATATCCATTCTGTCATTGCTGCAAAATTCAAAGACACACAGGAATGCTTTGATGAAAGTGCTGAACGAGGCATATGTGCCAAATAACATAACTAGTGGAGAAATGGCCAATATGGTAGGTCAAATACTGGAGAGTCACAAGATCACTTTCCACGAGGACGAGCTGCCACCTGAAGGGCTAAGTCATAACAAAGCACTGCACATCACTGTGCAATGTGAGGACTACTTCATCACCAGGATTTTGATCGACGGGAGATTCAGCCTCAACATCTGTCTATTGACAACACTCAAGAAATTGGGCAAGGGGTTGTACGAGATCAAAGAAGGATCTATGAAGGTAAAGGCTTTCAACGGTTCTCAGAGGTCTACCATTGGTGAAATCAGTCTTTGCCTGCAGATGGGACCTACATGGTTCGAGGTTGCATTCCAGGTGATAGTCATATCGCATCCTACAATCTGTTGTTGGGACGTCCGTGGATACATGCCGATGGGGATGTGGCATCAAAATTGCATCAGTCAGTAAAATTTGAATGAAACCACCAGGAGGTGATCATCCATGTAGACGGAAGTAATCCTATCTATAGTCGCCATACCATCCCGGTGATTGAAGGTAGAAGAAGGTTGGGTGGAGAAACCTACCACCACATTGAACGGATCAATGCAGTAGACAAAGACAAATAGTGAGATAGTAAGATCGAGAGCATACTGAACTGGAGTGGATACGAGCCTGGCAGAGGACTCGGTAAGAATCTTCAGGGGATTTCCAAACCAATACAATTGAACCATCATGGCACCACTTTTGGGCTGGGATACAAATACACATGAAAAGAGTACGAGAACTGGTCACCACCATAGCGCGACCCTTACTATCCATTAGAAAATCCGATACCGCATCTGGAGCAGACCTTCCAGCAGGCCGACGTAATATGGGGATCAGAGGAAGAAGAAGCATTGGCGGCCTTGAAAAATCTATTCCTGGAAGATAGTGACATGGACTGCTGTGTTATTGTTGAGGAGGAGGAGGAGGAGGAAGGCCCTACCATCCAAGCTGTGAGTAAGGGATCATTCATCAAGAATTGGAGTGTCAGACCAACTAAGGCCCGACGAGTCCCGGGGTAGCAAGGCTGAAAAAACATTGTTTATTTCATTTTTGCTAATGATTTCCTTTTCGCCTTTTCCATTTTTTGCATCTTCCAATAAAATCTACAATGTTCCAAAACATTCAAAAATCACTTTTACGTTTCAATGAATCTGTATTTATATATTATCATTTCTCTCATTATTTTAGCTATACAATATTACTATTTCCTATCTTGATGAACCAATGACTGTGACATGCAATGAGACAACGCGACAAAAGGACAGTGATTCAGAAGAAGAGGATGTCATACCCGATGAAATTATCAGAGAAGTTGAGGATTTTGAAAACAAGCCTAAGTCCAATCTGGACGAAACCGAGATAGTCAACCTGGGAGATTCAGAAACTGTCAAAGAAACTCGCATCAACATTCATTTATCGCCATCAGGAAAAGATCAATACACCCAGTTCTTGAAAGAGTATGAAGACATATTTGCATAGTCGTACGATGACATGACTGGTCTAAGCACATCCATTGTGGCGCACAAGCTGCCGACCAATCCAATGTGCCCGCCGGTAAAGCTAAAGCTCAGAAAGTGCAAGCCTGATATGAGTCTGAAAATCAAAGAGGAAGTTACCAAGAAAATCAACGCTAAGGTTCTCAGGGTAGTTGAATATCTCACATGGTTAGCCAACATCGTGCCAGTTCCCAAGAAAGATGGAAAGTTCAGGGTTTGTGTCGACTACCGGGATCTCAACCGGGCAAGTCTGAAGGATGATTTCCCTCTCCCAAACATACACATCCTGATTGACAATTGTGCAAAGCATGAACTTCAATTGTTCGTGGATTGTTTAGCCGGATACCATCAGATTTGGATGGACGAACAAGATGCAGAGAAAACGACTTTCATCACGCCGTGGGGAGTCTACTGTTATAAGATGATGCCATTCGGCCTAAAGAATGTTGGGGCCACCTATATGAGAGCTATGACCACTATTGTCACGACCCAAATTTCGGAGTCGTGATGATGCCTGTCGTGGAACCAGGCAAGCCTCCCTTTTTAACTAAGCTAAATTCCATTTCCAGTAAAAATGTGATTTTTAAACAAATTTATTAATAATATCAAGAAATCTGAAATTTAAAACAATATTTGAAAACTAAATTCAAAACCTCCAACCCTGGATCCGATGTCACTCGGTCATGAGCTACTATAACATAAAGTAAAGAAAAGGGGAAATGGACAACATTGTCTCAAAATAAAGGAAATAGGAGGAATAAAGAAAGAGAAGGTGAGTTCGCGATCGCTAGCTGCTACCTCGACAACTCCAATAGAAACTCTGATCCGCTGCTCAAAATCTGCTACCGGGTCCCGGTGTACCTGGATCTGCACATAAACAAAGCTTCGGACAAGATCCATGCCCAGGGAAGATCCATCCCTCACATAACATCAACTTCGGACAAGATCCATGCCCAGGGAAGATCCATCCTTCATCACTTCAGACAAGATCCTTGCCCAGGGAAGATCCATCCCTCATCATCAATGCGCTCACTGGGGGTCTAAAGACTCCGGAGGGCCCCTAGTGGCCCAAGCGCCATATCAAGCCAATGAAGGCATGATTTAAATATCACTGCAGTGTGCAGTCCATTCTCATAAGTGTCTCAGTAACAGTCTCTCGGCCTCACTCAGTCATTACTCTTCAGTCTCACTCACATGGCTCACAAATGCCTCCATCAGCCCGAAACAATGATAAGTATGCATGTAATTAACAATACTGAGACTGAGATATGAAACGATATGCTATAACATGACTGAGTTTATGACATCAAATAATCACAACATGAGACAGCAATATACGACCACTCGGGTCTCAGCATTTCCGACGTGAAGCCTAGCATTTATACTTAACATAATTTCTAACATGTTCACAATTACCACATTAATAGATGCACAAATATCATCATGGAATAATCACTAAGCGGGGCCATGGGATAAGTCAGGCCACAAATACCCGGTGCACGCCCTCACGCCTGTCACTTGGCATGTGCGTCACCTCAACAATAGTCATAAATCATTTAGCTCGGGGTTTCGAACCCTCAGAACCAAGTTTGGAAACGTTACTTACCTCAAAACTGGCTAAAATACTATTCCGCAGTGCCTTTGCCTCTAAATCCGGCCTCTGAGTGCTCCAAATCTACCAAGTTCATATTTTTATTATCAAATTATGCTTAAGGAATGAATTCCAACTGAAAAGTATCAATTTTAGCTCAAAAACCCGAATTTGGTCAAAACCCGACCCCCGGGCCCACGTCCCAAAACTCAGAAATTTTTATACCGAACTGTTCTTCATCATCCCGCGAGTCCATACATATAAAGAACACTAAAATCAGAGTTCGTTTGACCCCTCAAATAAATCCCTAAAAGTCTCAAATCTCAAGCCTAAACCCACCTTTTCTACTGATTTTCGTGAATTTAATACTGATATTATGTTCTATAATCATTCATAATTGAGTTTTAATGATCAAAACACTTACCTCTATGAAGAACAATGATTTCTCTCTTCAAAAATCGCCCCCAAAGCTATATGTCCGTACAAGAATGGTGTAAAAAGGGTCTAGTCGCGGAGGGTTGAAATTTATACCTTCTGCCTAGGTCTTCCGCACCTGCGGCCCCTATCTCGCACCTGCGGTCAAAACAACCGCACCTGCGACTTTTCATTAAACGGCCCAACTCCGCACTTGCGATCGACCTCTCGCTCCTGCGGTCAAACTTTCGCAGGTGCGGAAATCACTGCGGGAAAACTTCAGCAGCTGTTTGCTGCAATTTTTTCAACCCCGAATTTTCGTTAACCATCCGAAATCAATCCCGAGCCCCTCGGGACCCTAACCAAAGTTACCAACACATCATAATTGATTATTCAAACTTAGTTGCACTCCCAAAACGCCAAAACTAACGTCAAAACACCAAATTTACATTGGATTCAAGCCTAAGAACTTTGAAATTTCTAAAATCCACCAACGATGTCGAAACTATCCAAAAAAACTCCGATTGACCTGAAATTTTGCAGACACATCCAAAATGACATTAAGAACCTGTTCCAATTTTCGGATTTCCATTTCGACCCCGATAGCCCCCATTTTCCACTGTCGATCGAAAATCACCAAAAACTAACTTTCGCCAATTCAAGCCTTATTCTACACCGGACATCACAAAAATATTCTGAACACACTCCTAAGCTATCCGAGCCATAAAATCCGCATTCCAAGGTCGTTTCCAAATAAGTCAACTCTCAATTGACTTTTCCAATTCTAAAGCTATATTTATTTTTTTAAGGACTAAGTGGCTAAATTCTCACTACAACCATTCTGATTTCAAGTCTACCAACTCTAACACATCAATAACAGTATAACCAACCTATGACAAGTCAATAACAGTAATTTTTAATGCAAGTTCTATGTAACGACGGACCGGGTCGTTACAACTATCTTCCATGACATGATACACAAAGAAATCGAGGTGTATGTGGATGACGTCATCATCAAGTCCAAAAGAGCCACCGACCATACAACATATTTGAGAAAGTTCTTCGACAGGCTGCGAAAGTACAACTTGAAATTAAACCCCACGAAGTGTGCGTTCGGGGTTCCTGCTAGGAAGTTGGTTGGGTTCATCGTCAGCCGCCGAGGGATAGAATTGGATCCATCAAAGGTCAAAGCCATCCAAGAGTTACCACTTCCAAAGAACAAGAAAGATGTGATGATTTTCCTAGGACGCCTTAACTACATCAGCTGATTCATAGCCCAGTCCACGGTTATATGTGAACCAATCTTCAAGATGCTAAAGAAAGATGCTGCGACCAAATAGACCAAGGATTGTCATAAAGATTTCGACAGAATCAAGGAATACTTGTCAACGCCACCAGTTTTGGTCTCGCCAGAGCCAGGTAGACCCTTGCTACTCTACCTTGCGGTATTAGATGAAGCTTTCGGCTGTGTCTTGGGGCAGCATGATGAGACATGAAGAAAGGAACATGGTATTTATTACCTGAGTAAGAAGTTCACTCCATATGAGGCACGGTATTCTCTACTGGAATGTACCTGCTTTGCTCTAACCTGGGTAGCCCAGAAGCTGAGGCATTAGTTCTGTGCCTACACAACATATCTCATATCAAGGATGGATCCCTTGAAGTATATCTTTCAAAAGCCCATGCCCACTGGCAAGCTGGCCAAATGGAAAATCCTGCTGAGTGAGTTCGACATTGTCTATGTGACTCAGAAAGCGGTCAAGGGGAAAGCATTGACAGATCAACTTGCCGAGAATCTTGTGGGAGGAGAATACGAACCCCTGGAAACGTATTTTCCCAATGAATAAGTGTCATTCATAGGAGAAGACATTGCAGAATCCTATGAGGGTTGGAGAATGTTCTTCGACGGAGCAGCCAATTTCAAAAGAGTCGGCATTGGAGCTGTCCTGATACCTAAAACAGGTCAACATTACCCGGTATCTGCCAAACTCAGATTTCCCTGCACCAACAATATGGCAGAATATGAAGCCTGCATCTTAGGGCTCAATATGTCCGTTGACATGAATATCCAGGAGTTGTTAGTAATTGGTGACTCAGACCTGCTAATACACCAAGTCCAAGGAGAATGGGCTACCAAGAATTCATAGATATTGCCGTATCTGCACCATGTGCAGGAATTGCGAAAGAGGTTCACAAAGACAGAATTTTGGCACGTCCCCAGAATTCAGAACGAGTTTGCCGATACATTGGTCACTCTATCATCCATGATACAACACCTAAATAAGAACTTCATTGATCCTATCCTAGTAAAAATCCATAACCAACCAGCATACTGTGCCCATATTGAAGAAGAAGCAGACGGAAGACCATGGTTCCATGACATCGGGGAATACTTGTCAAAGGGAGAGTACCCAGAGCTTGCAAATCACACTCAGAAATGCACGCTTCGGAGATTGTCCAATAGTTTCTTTCTCAGCGGAGGAAACCTATACAGGAGAACTCCTGACTTGGGATTATTGAGATGTGTCGATGCAAAGGAAGCTTCCAGACTACTTGAAGAGATACATGCCGGGACCTGCGGCCCATACATGAATGGTTTTGTCTTGGAAAAGAAAATACTAAGAGCCAATTACTTCTAGCTGACCATGCAAACGGACTACATCCAGTATACCCAGAAATGCTACCGATGTCAGGTACATGCAGATATGATAAAGGTACCCCCAAATGATCTCAACGAAACAAGCTCGCCTTGGCCGTTCGCTGCCTTGGGAATGGATGTCATTGGACCAATAGAGCCTAACGCCTCAAATGGACACAGATTCATCTTAGTAGCTATTGATTATTTCACCAAGTGGGTCGAAGCAGCGTCCTACAAAGCAGTGACTAAGAAAGCCATGGCAGACTTTGTCCGCGACCATATCATTTGTCGGTTTGCAGTTCCAGAGTCAATCATCACCGACAACGGCTCCAATATCAACAGTGATCTGATGAAAGCCATGTGCGAGACTTTCAAAATCAAGCGGCATGAAAGCCATGGCTGTAGAAGCCGCCAACAAGAACATTAAGAAGATATTGAGAAAGATGATAGAAAAACACAGACAGTGGCACGAAAAGCTATCATTTGCCTTACTGGGATACCGCACCACAGTCCGCACATTAACTGGGGCAACTCCTTATTTACTGGTTTATGGCACGGAAGCTGTTATTCCTGCCGAAGTGGAGATCCCTTCCTTAAGAATCATGCAAGAAGCTGAGCTCAGCGATGCAAAATGGATAAAAGGCCGGTATGAGCAGTTAGCCCTCATAGATGGGAAAATGATGAATGAAATATGTCACGGACAACTTTATCAGAGCAGAATGATCAGAGCTTTCAACAAAAGAGTCAAACCAAGACTGTTCACACCAGGGCAGCTGGTGTTAAAGAATATCTTTCCACATCAAGATGAAGCCAAAAGGAAATTTTTTCCCAACTGGCAAGGTCCGTGTATGGTTCACCGAGTATTGACAGGAGGAGCTCTTATACTTGCATAAATGGACGGAGAAGTTTGGCCAAAGCCAATCAATTCAGATGTAGTCAAACGCTACTATGTGTAATTCTTTATGATGTAAACTGAACTACGCCTGACCTGATTCCCATTTAAGAGGGGATACGTAGGCAGCCCTATGGGTTCAGTCATAATTCAATAAAAATCTCATTTCCCCCGCAATTGGAGACTGGGGCAGAATTTTGAGAAGGATCCTCAAAATTCCGAAGCAAGTTCAGTCGATCGCAACATGTACAATGGTCAGAATCATCAACCATCTAACTGGGGCAAAATTTTGAGGAGGACCCTCAAAATTTCGTAGCATGAGTGGTTGTAATTTCTCTAACCAAGTCACGGTCGTCGATTCATCTAAATTTTTCAAAATATATTTTTTTTACAATGTCTTTATAAAATCATGCACGTTTTCAAAATATATCTTTGTTTAGCAAACGTTACCCCGATGACACAAACATGATCATCAGACCAAGCAGAACGAAGCAAGCAAAGCCAGCGGGGATACGAACCAACCTTCCCCATCTATAGAACTCACGATTTTTCTTTGGATGCAGTAATAAAGAACAAACAGGTTTCAAAGTCACAAACTTCAACACAATCGAAAATGCAAGGTTTACTATCAGCACAAAAGAACGAACATGCTCCATAGTCACAGTTCTCACAACAATCGCAATACCACAACCTATTACCAGCTAAGAAATCCTACTAGCATTCGCTATTTGTTCCTTTGCATAGGGCCAAGCCCTGCCTTCATCTTGCACGGGACTAAGCTCTGTCCCATATTTTGCATGAGGTTAAGCTCTACCTCCATTTGCATAAGGCTAATCATTTGCCTTCCGCTTGCATAAGGCTAATCCCCTGCCTTCCTTTGCATAAGGCCAATCTCTGCCTTCCATTTTGCATAAGGCTAATCTCCGCCTTCCTATCTGCATAAGGCCAATCTCTGCCTTCCATTTTGCATAAGGCTAATCTCTACCTTCCTATCTGCATAAGGTTAATCTTCTGCCTTCCATTTGCATAAGGCTAAACGCTGCCTTCCTATCTGCATGAGGCTAAGCTCCTCCTCCAATTTAGTTTTTCACCGAGACAAAGCGATGTCTCTCAAGCATTATCTACTTCGCTTCTCTTTCGGGCTAAACTCTGCCCTTCAATTCGCAAGACTAAGCTCTGTCTTGTCAGCATTATATTATTGCATATCATGGGATGAAATATCGCCAACCTGTCCAAAGGCATCATAGTCTAACGGCATCATCCTCATAGCCGGAAGACACCATGTCATGGTCTGAGGATCTCTCTCAGTTTGCATATCATTATTCAAAGGCATCATAGTTCGGAGGCACCATCTGCATGGACCGAGAACATCATTTCATGAGCTACGAATTTCTCATCAAGCCATTCATGGCCAGGATATCATGGTCCAAGGACATCATCCCTAACCGTCCAAAGACAACATTCATAGTCTAACAGGAACCTGCATCATGTCTAAATTTATGCACAACATACGCTTGTATTGTTTTTATTTGCAGGTAACCCGGCAAGCAACGGCTATCCTAGCAGGAGAAATCCCGCTCCAGTTCTCCAAACCGTATCAAACCTGATATCCCGCAAGTCGTTCATTCGCCCAGCCCTAGATGTTGCGTCCGGAACTACATACGGCCTGATTCCTGTAAAACCAGGGATATATAGACAGCTCAGAAGCTGGAGCGCGGCCTAAACCTCTCTAACCGTTTCGCTCGGTCAAAATTGGCCATCTATCTTTACCTAACAACTCTTTCATCCTTTTCGGGTAAAGAGGGGCAGCTGTTGATACCCAATTTTTCTCAAAATATTTTTTAAAATGGCATCTGTACCTTCAAAATCATGCATTAACAACAATTGGTATTTTTCCATAATTTTCTACATTTTGTCTAATTTATCTAGCATTTCTTGACTTAATTTATTGTTTATGGCCCTATTTAAACCAAATTATTTCATAATAAGCCAAAATGGCATCTTTTGGCTATAATTTTATACTAGTTTGACCGAAAATTAGTCATTTGTATTTTTTAATATTAAATAATTATTTTAAATTATTTTCTGTGCATGAAATTCATTTTTTATAATTATTAGTTATTTTACAAATTATTTTAATTAATTCGAATTGGGCATTTAACAAATAGCCAGTTTCATTTTAATCCTAGCTTGAATTAAACCAGCCCCAAAACCCAATTAAATTAGCCCAAGTACCCTAGACCCAATCCATTATCCTACCCGACCCAATTCATATTTAATCTGGACCGTTGATCATTTCTGATCAACGAACCAGATTCATTCTTACCTTAATTAACGCTAGAGACCTACCACCCCCCTCCTTTTTCCCTCATTCTCTCTTTCACTCCTCCGTTACATTCCTCTCATCTCTCTCAAAACTCTCTCTGCTAAACCTACTCATCGGCCGTTGGCTTGCCGGTAACTATGGTGGTTTCACTACCATCCCCAACCTCATGGCTCCCTCACACGCCAGATTATTACTACCCTAAGGTCCTCAAGAGAACCAGAGGCGGTTCAACTCACACCCATGGCCTTTTCATGCCTTCTCAGGCCACCCTTGGTTGTCCGAGTAAGACCTTTCTATCTCCGGCTAAAACCTATGGTGTCTAAGACTGATTCTCTCTACCTCTGGGTTATCTCTCTCTGAAACCCTAACTCATATCTTGAATCTTCAGATCTGCAATAGATCTGAGTATATTCTGAGTTATTTTACTGTTTTCCTTAAAGATCTCTCTGATTTTTCAAAAAATGCCTCTTAGTCTTTAAAGTTAGGGTTTCTTAACCCCTTATCAAAATGACTTTCCTTCTTATTTTCTGTATTATTCTATGTTTTTACTATGTTTAAACGTTTATTCATGTTTTTCCCTTTTTATCTGATTTTTTATGTAAAAACCCTAAGTCCCCTGGTCTTAATCCTGTGTTCGGAGTCTGTCTCTGATGATTTGATTTGTATGTCTGCTTGTTTGTCATGAACATTCTGAGTTTCTGTGATTTTACCCTATTATGTTCAGTAGGGTGTCTGACTCTTGCTTCTTCCGCTTATATTATGTTTATTCTGTTAATTCCTCTAATCAATTCTATCTTCTCTAGTTGAATCTTTGATTCTATGTGATTCTTACTTTACTATGTTTCTGATTTTACTTCTTCTTTCCTATTATGTGTTTATTCCGTTTGTTCATAGAAATTTTGTGTTAATTCTCTCCTTAATTAGTATTGTTCCTATTTGAATCCCTAATTTTCTGTGATTAGCACCTTTTACTGATTTCCTGTGATGATATCTTTTACTGGTTTCAACCTCTAAAATATTTTCTTGACTTGTTTTATGGGCGATTATGCTGTCAATCGATTTTTAAGTACTTTCCTTAATTAGATTTTCTGAACCTAGCCTCTATTACATGTCTTACGCTTCTATGTGCTGAGATTGTTTCCTTATGTGTTATATTCTAGTCACATATGGTATCTTTCCTTATTTATTACATGTTTATTACCGTTTGAAGTTAACTCCTTAATGGAAGGGATTGATATTATGCTGATTAATTCTGATTCCCCAATCACTGCATGACTTTGATTTTTACCTTATTCTCTACCTAGTTTCAAACTATATATACATTGATCTTTCATCACTCAAGACACGAGCACATTGGTTCAAAAGGTTGTCTCTCTCCCTCTCACACTCAAAACTTTTTGCTCTCTTTCTGTGTTACTTACTATTATTCTGAGTTAGCCGGCTGCAAGCCAAGGCTAACTATTGTGCTCTCCTGTCCCTTCACCTTTGTGTTTACTGTCTTCTTTACTGGTATGTTCTGATTTCAATTCAAGTTCCAAACCAATATACTTCTTTTAGTGCTTCAGTTTATCATGTTTCTAATATATTTGTATCTGTGGTTTTGTTGTTCAACCTGAAACTAATATGTCTACTTTACTGCTTTATCAACATGCTTTTGAATATGTCTAACCCCTGAGGATCAGCCTGCTTATGAACCCCCTTTGTAGTATACCTCAATATGACTCTGCCTTACTTGTGTTTTCCCTGATTTCTATCATGAACCTTTTTGTGCAAAGCAGTTAGCTATCCTAAGTTTTCTGATCCTGTGTTGTTCTGAGATTCATGATATGCTGATTCCCTAAACACCTATATGAATTTTTATGCTCCTGTAACTATGTGTGCACTACATGTGCTCTATGTGTCCCCAATCCCTATCACCCCTGTGTGTAGGTTTGTTCTTCCTGTTTTGGTTCTGTGTTCTTTAAGTATTGTTGAGTTTTGTTTTGGCTCCATGTTTGATCTGTTGTTGTTTAATTATATAACTCTCTCTTTTCAAAAGTTGTTTTACTTAATGACTCCCTCTTTTATTTCACAAAAGCTGTTTCAAGCAAGTCTCTTTTAACACTGTTTTCTTACTAAAAACTTTTCAAAACTATATCAAGAACTCTCACTCTACTCTTAGGTCCTTAAATTATGCCCCTCTAATGTGTGACTACTTAGGGATCCCTATGAGATCCCTCTGAACTCTGATGCATTATAGATGGCTCTTCCACACTACACTTACTCAATTATGGTTGTGAAATCTGGGTGTGAGCACTGCCGGGGATCCCTTGTGGTCCTTGGGAAACTCTGACACACCCCGATACGCGAAAGGCTATGAAACATTTGGGCATTTGAGGTTCTGAGAATCTGGGCCTGTTTTCAATCTCCCTATAGTGCAACTTTTTTTAAAAATCTATTTATGTAATTCATTCACATTGGTTTGTAATAATTGTTGTAAACGAATATTGGGGATTGATAGTGTAAAAGAGAGGGTAGCTATGTTTGTTATAAACATCAATGGATAGAAATCATGCCTTAGGTTTACATTCCCCATGTGCGCAGTAGAATTCATGTTTAGGACTAACACATGCAAAGCATATCATATATCATGCTCTTAAGTTCATGTATACTGTTTCAGCATCACATTATTTTATCACTTAGAAATCATGCTTCAGGGCTAAATAATAGCACTAACACGAACTGTTATTCCTGCACATTTTCGAAGTCATGCTTAACAATGCTGTAATCTTTTGTGCATCCTGCTCTATATATCCTGAGATCATGTTGTGCATTTCGAAATCCTACTTTAGGAACTCTACTTATAAATCATTATGCATTTTATATGCGCATTAGATACCATGTTTTAGGACCTCACTAAGTCACACCTAGCTAAGCTACTGATGCATGAAAAGGTACATAAGAAAGTCTCACATATGATTAGCCTGTGTTAGTAAAACCGGTAATAACCCCTGTGTCTTTGCAACACTTAGAACAACATGCTTTAGTAAAACAACTTCTAAACTGTTTTAAATAATTCCGGTAACTATTGTGCATTCCCCCCACGCCTAGGCAAGCCTTAGGTAACCAGCTTTTATAAAACTGGAAAACTGTTGCTTTTGTGTTTACTGCCTAATGGTTAACATGCTTAAAATCAGTAGGCAAACTGGGCCCCCTGCTTCTGGGTTTATAAAATAAAGCTGCATATCTTCTGTGTTTTGATATTCACTTGGACATCATGTTTTAGGATTCTAATAATACTGCTCTTATTTGTGTTTGAGTCGTGCTATTACATGCATTATCTGTGGAGGTAAATCTGAGCCTCTTAATTGCTCTTTTTCGCCTTTATCTCTTCTTGCATGTCGCCTAGTATTTTCTCCTTTTAAACCTTAGGGTTCTGTCTAGAACTGCCTATAGGTAGAGGTCCTAATCTCCTCCAGGACCATTAAGAAGGGACGGGTAATAGCACGCATACAGGTCGTTAAATAAACTCGCTTAATAACCGCTAAGGGGTGGGGAAGGTTAGACATGGATATGATGACCGGTGCACTAATGCCACGTGTAGCCCCTCTTCTAAGGAGTGATTACCGGGCATTGTACTGTTGTGATCCTATAGGATAAACAACCTAGGACCCCCTATCCCTTACATATGTGTGTTTAGATCATAACTCTTGCGAAGCCTTATATGTGTGCCTAGACTCTAAATCTTTTAATCTTTAGCACATATGTTTGCTTAGACTACGAATCTTCTCAAAATCCTTTATTTGTTTACCTATGTTCTTTTATTGCCTATGTGCTACCTGTTTTAAAATTCACAATTTTTGCTTGGCCAGGAACCATATTTGTGGACTTCGAGGGGTGCCTAAAACCTTCCCCTTGAAGTAATTTCAAGCCCTTACCCTATCTCTGGTTATCCAATCTATATTTGTAAATGACCCTTAGTAGGTGCCCTAGCGCACCCTAATTCGTTAGGTGGCGACTCTTCAATTCCTTATCCCTTTTCCAAAAGGAAACGAGTTGTCCCAATAATGTCAAAAACCCTGACTAATTCGAAAGCAGAGGAAAAAGAGGGCGCGACAGACCCCAGGTTTCCTTGATTATTGTTGTTCTAGCCCCCTTGATTTCCATTGCCTCCCCAATTGCTATTATTGTTCCCACTCCAATTTCTATTACTGTTTCCTCCCCAATTGATTGAATTTCCTTGATTAACCCAATTTTGATTGTTGTTCCCCAATTGTTCAGATTGTTTTTATCCCACTATACCAATTCCCTTGTTGTCATTTGTTTCTCCAATATTGATTGGTTCCCTGTGATCTCCACTGTTTTTTATTTGGAGCATTGCTCCGTTGACCTTGGTAATTATTGGCATATAAATCATCTTCACTCTGATCATCATAAGAATTATCTTGATTGTAACCACTACCACTTTGCTCAAATTGATCCTGATTATTTTGGCTTTGTTGACCTCTCTGTATTCGCTTGTTGACCATCATGTTTACCCCTTCCATGGTATTTACTTGATTTGGCCCTTGAACCTGCTGAAGCTGAGCCTTGGCCAACTAATTCATAATTGTTGTCAACCCTGTTATGGCTTGTCCGTGATTATGAAGTTCCTTGTGAAGGTGGATGACATTAGGGTCACCCTGAGCAACGCTGGATCTACTTTGCCAAGCTGAGGAGGTATCCGCCATCTCATCTAATATATCACAAGTATAAACATACGTCACTTTCATGAAATTACCTTAGCGAGATGATTCACCACACACTTGTTAGTTGTATTGATAGCCCTATAAAATGTTTGCTGGATCATTGTTTCATTCATATCGTTGTTGGGGCATTCTTTTACCATTGTCCGATACCGTTCCCAAATTTCATGTAACGATTCATTTGGATCTTGTTTAAAAGCAAAGATCTCATCCCTCAATGTTTCCATATGTCCCGGGAGAGAAAAACTTTGCTATGAACTTCTCAGCCAACTCATCCCAAGAGGTAATGGAATGGTTGGGTAGCCTCTTAAGCCAATCCAAATCCTTCCCTCTAAGTGAATATGGGAAAAGCCTTAATCTCAAAGCGTCCTTAGATACATTCGTCTGCTTGCTCCCTCAGCATGTGTCTACAAAACCTTTGAGATGCTTATATGCGTTTTGATGTGGATCTCCGGTGAAGAAACCGTTCTATTCCAATAGAGTAATCATGACATTGGTTATTTGAAAATTGTCCGCCTGAATCCAGGGCGGGACAATTGCACTTGCGTAGCCTTCATTGGGAAACACCCGGTGTGCTACCCTTGGAGGAGGTGGGGGGAGGGTTTGGAATGTTGTCATGAAGCGGGCAACCTCTTCTTTGTACTTGAGGTTCTAGATTAACCTCGTACACGTCATTGTCTTCTACCTCCTCCCCCTGTGGAATATGTCCGAGGGCCTCGTTAAGAGCCATTTGGTACCTAAAAAAATTGACACACAAAATTAGAAAAATGGAAGGAAAGAAAAACAAAACACACGAATACTCAAATATATAGCTAAGACCGTCTAACTCTCTGGAAATGATGCCAAAAATTGATCGGGTCCAAGCCTACACTACTATTGAGTAGTGAGGGTGGTCGATGCAGTTTTATCCCAACTAGGTCGGGATCAAATCCACAGGGAGTTAATTGGTTTGGAATTAGGTTCATATCCGATCTAAGTGTGGGTTTTGTTTCTAATTACACTTCCAAACATTTGGGTTTGATTCTATTTCTAAGTTTACTCTATTGTATGCTATAATTAAAGCTAGTTACAATCTTTTTGTTGTTGGTTTTCAAGTGTTTAAAAGAGACTAGGGTAGTGACTTCCACCTAGGTGGATATCTGAAGGGTATCAAGAATCTAGGGCAAGCTTGATTTATTTGGGGTCGTAATATAGATATCACACCCAAGTACTCACTCTATACCTCTCGATAGTTTGAGTGATTTTTCCCAATTTGAATTTCTCAAGTCCAAATGGGTTCATGCAATTCAAGTGATATTAGCTCAAGTCGGATATTACTATCTCTAGGATTAACCCTTTAATTGGGGCTATAAATTTCTTGAGTTCACCCCAATTCCTTGTTAGCCTATTTTTCCTAGACTTAGTCCCTCTTTCTCAAGAAGAGACTAAGTCATAAAGGTATGAATCAGTGTTTGCAACCACTAATTCTACAATTCTAGCAAGAACTAGGCTATATATCACTAACCCATAAATATTCAAGCCCTAAAATTCAATACCCATTAAATACCCACACTAGGGTTGGGTCACAACCCTAGCTATGGGTCTAGCTACTCATGGAAATAGCAGAAATCAAAGATGAAAAGACGATAAAATTCATAATATATGATTAAGATACAAAAATCTAATGTTAAAAGATGAATCTAGTACAAAATTGCCTGAAAGGGAAGTTCCAGTCGTCTCAGATGCTCCCACAATACATAACATAACCTAAAAATGACAAAAAATTCTATTTATACTAAGCTAAAATTTTCGGACAAAAATACCCCTGCGGAGGTTACGCCACCGCGTAATTCTTACCGCGGCCGCACTCCTGCTTTCACGGCCGCTTAATTCTGATCGCAGTGCGCGTTCTTCACTTCTGGATCTGGGTTGAGCATTGTTTCGCGGACCGCATAACTTCCATCACGGTCGCGTGAGAGACGTCCGCGGCGACGTAATTCTGACGCGGACCGCACTTCTCGTTTTTGCTTGAATTGTAAACTCTCTGAACCTCAGCAACCGTGGCCGTGTAATTCCAATCGCGACTGTGCAGGTACTTTCACAGCCGCACTTTTCTGATGCGGTCCGCGTTCATGTTTTACCCCAAAAATCCATCTCTCTGAATCTTCCTTTCGCGGACCTCGAAATAGTGCTCGCGCGTGTTGTAGCTTTTGCGGCCGCAAAAGCAAGTTTTGACTCCTTTATGAGTTCATTATGACTCCTTTGGCTCATTTTGAACAATCCCTGCAAGCAAGCATATTACATTAGTTTCTGGGAATTTCTTCACGCATTTTTGGCTCTAAACACAAGTAAAAGAGAACAAATAATATGTTAAAATCCCTACTTGTCACCCCTCCTGAATCTGGGGCAATCCCTAACCATAGGATGGCTGAGACTAACTCAGACCTAGCCTGCTGAACTGGCAGGTAATAGCATCTTGAGCCGGGGGCACACTGGATACTAGTGCATAATATGGCTCCTGAGGCCTAGGAGGATCTGGAACATCGCTGGCTGCTGGAAGAGCTGAATGAACAGGGCGACTCACAAAACCCCTACCATGGCGGGCTGCTGGCGCACAAGCTCCTAAATATGACCAGTCTCTCGAGACCTCTTGGCATCTCTCTCCTCTCTGTCCCGGGAAAGCATGCCTTCCACTCTCCTGGAAATACTCATGACCTGTTGATAAAAGATGTCCATCTCCAACTCCTTGAACATATTAGTCTGAATACCGGGGTGGAGTCCCTCGATGAAGCGACGAACCCTCTCTCTGAATGTAGCAACCAAAGCCGGTGCATGTCTAGCCAACTCACTGAAACGGACTGCATACTCCGACAGAGTCATAGAACCCTGGCGTAGCAGCTCAAACTCTGCGCACCAAGCATCCTTGAGGCTCTGAGGGACATACTCACGCAAAAACATATCTGAGAACTGATTCCAATTGAGTGAGGTTGTCTCGTCCGGACTACTCAGCTCATAGGCACACCACCACTAATATGCCGCCCCTCTCAGCTGGAAAGAGGTGAAAGAAACCCCACTCGTCTCCGTTGTGCCCATAGTGCGGAGGATATGATGACACTCCTCAAGAAAACCCTGAGCATCCTCTAAAGCTAATCCGCTGAAGGTGGGTGGGTGGTACTTCTTGTACCTCTCAAGTCTAAGTTACTCCACCTCAGAAGCAGCTACCTTGGTCTCATGCTGAACCGGAGCCACTGGGGGCATAGGAATAAACTCTGGGCCTTATCAACCTGGACCCTCTGCTCAAGAGTACGGGCTGCGAGAGTCTGTGCCCCTCCCTCGGCCTGAGATGTGGAGGGAGCTATCGGAATCAGTTCAGCCTGAGCTAGAGTGCTGAACATGCTCATAAACTGAACCAAAGTCTTCTGGAGGGCTGGAGCAGCAATAGGAACCTCCGGTGCCGGCCTTCCAGCTGGAGCTACTAGGGGCACCTATGTCGCAACTCACGTTGGTGCTCTGGCTGCACCGCATGGTTGTCCTGTACCCTGACCCCGGCCTCTGGTCGTCGGATCTCCCGGTTCGAGTCCTCACTATTTGTGAGAAGAATAGAATAGGAAATTTTAGAATTTTGATGTTAATAACTCGTACGACAAGGAAATCAAAGAAGTACGATTGTTTCTTAATAGTTCTATAGCCTCCCAAAGATAAATACGGTCGTCTCCGCACCGATCCGAGAGACTCTAATAAACCGGCTTGTGACTCACAATGCCTATGAACCTAGAGCTCTAATACCAACTTGTCACAACCCATTTTCCCCCTATGAAAGACGTCGTGACGACACTAGTCGCTATGACTAGGTAAACCTATTAACATTGAAATAACAGAAAATAACGAATATAAAGGAACGACTAAGCATCAAAATGGCTATATAAAGGTAAAATGTCGCTCGACATATACAAGTAAAACCAATTTGCCAATTTACACACAACACTTACCAAAACCTGGAACCATGAGTCACAAGCTCTATGAAATCTATCTACAGTCTTCTATACAAGGAGCCTAAGAAGTACAGGAGGGAAACAAAGTAAAAGATAGAGGGGGACTCCGAGGATGCGTGCAGATATACCTTGAAGTATCCGGTGGCTGCTGCTGCTGCTGGACTAGTACTGAGGCGGACGAGAGGTACCTGGATCTACACACAAAAACATGTGCAGGAAGGGCGTGAGTACACCACAATGGTACCCAGTAAGTGCCAAGCCTAACCTCGGTCGAGTAGTGACGAGGTCAGGTCAGGTCCCTACCGGTATAAATATAATGAAATAAGACAGAAAGAGATATATTACAGCAAAAACAAATACAGAAATCTATGGGAATAGAAGTTAATGAAAGCCATCAGCTCAGAACGCAGTAATAAGAACACCGGGATCTCCCAGGATACCATCCCGTAGTCCCAAACGTAAATGTGCAGGGAGATCTCCTAGAATACCATTCCGTAGTCCCAAAGTAAATATGCAGTATAGGGGGATCTCCCAGAATATCGTTCTGTAGTCCCAAAGTAAATATGCAGTACAGAGGGATCTCCCGAAATATCGTTCCGCAGTCCTAAAGCAAATATGCAGAACATGGGGATCTCCCAGAAAACCGTTCCGTAGTCCCAAAGTAAATATGTAACTCAACCAATAAACACAACGGTTACCGCAAGAAAACTACAGATTAGGCTAAGTTCAACCAAATGAAACAGAAATTCCACTAAATATGCTGCACAGAATTCAAATAAATAGTAATAACACGTAGGCATGCTTTTCTAGTCTAAACAAGGTTACATATGCTAGTGTAGTTCAAACAAGGAAAAACAGGTTATGATTTAGTGAAAAATGGATTTTTACAACAAATAGCATGAGTACGTACTCGTCACCTCACGTACACGACGTTCATATATCAAACAATACCAAAATCCTAAGGGCAAGTTCCCCCACACAAGGTTAGGCAAGCCACTTACCTCGAACCAAGCTCAAATCAATCCGAAACCATGCTCTTGCCATGAGTATCCAACTCCGAGTGGCTCAAATCTAATCAAATCAATTACATGAGGTAAACATAGCTACAAGTAACCAATCTAGCTAAGGCAAGAAAATAGAAAAATGCCCAAAACTCCTCCCGGGGTCCACGCCTCGGAATCGAGTAAAAGTTACCAAATAAGAACACCCATTCACTCACGCGTTCACTCGTACAAAAATAATCCAAATCGACGCCTAAATCCCACTCAAAACTCATAAATTCGGTTGGGGAACATTTTCCCCCAATTTCCCACTTCTTCACTCAAATTCCTTGACTAAATGAAGAAAATAACAATAGATTAATGAAATGTGATCAAAATAGGATTAAGAATCGTTACCCAATGTTTTTCTTTCAAAACCCTCGAAAAATCGCCTTCTCCCGAGCTCAAAATCGAATTTTGTGATATGAAGACTAACCTTCGATTTGCCCCTTTTCAACCCAGTTATTCCGCATCTACGGACAATTCATCACACCTGCGCCATCGCTCCTGCAGAAATTTCCATTGCAGGTGCGGAAATGACTTAATGGGCAGGGTCTGCATCTGCGAGCAAATGGCCACACCTGCGCGTGTGCACTTGCGGGCCATGTCCGTTTCTTTGGGTCCTGTAGTGCATCTGCGGGCATCTCAGATGCGGCGATTCCCTCTCACCTGCGACCCCTATCCATTCCTTCCCAACCCGCATCTACGCCTGATCTTCCGCATGTGCGAGTTCGCACATGCAATCTCCCTCCGCAGGTGCGAAACACTAGAAACCAAAAATCTTTCGGCAACTTTCCTAAGTCCAAATTTCATTTGTTAAGCACCCGAAACTTATCCGAGGCTCCCCAGAACCTCAACCAAACATACCAACCAATCCTAAAATATCATACAAACTTATCGAGCCTTCAAACCACATCGAACAACATCAAAAGCACAAATATGAACGGATTCAAGCCTAAAAAACTTTTAAATTTCTAAATTCTACGAACGACGCCGAAACATATCAAAACTCGTTTGAATGACTTCAAATTTTACCCACACATCAAAAATGACACTACTAACCTACTCCCACTTCTAGAATTCCATTTCGGATATCAAAATTTCCGATGCCGATCAAAATTGTCAAATATCTAACTTTCGCCAATTCAAGCCTAAATCTACTATGGACCTCCAAATCATATTCCGGACGCGTTCCTAAGTCCAAAATCACTTAACGGATCTAACATAACCATCAAAATTCAAATCCGAGGTTGTTAAACATAAGTCAACATTCTGTTGACTTTTCCAACTTAAGCTCCAAAAAAAGAGACTAAATGTCTCAATTTGTTTCAAAAGAAAACATGAACCCTCCCGGCTACCCAAAATAGCAGAATAAGATACGGGGAAACTAGTTAATAGGGGATCGGGACTCTAACTCTCAAAATAACCAGCCGGGTCGTTACATCGAGACCTTAAGCCACTAAACCAGATGCTAATTCTCAAAATGACCGGTCGGGTCATTACATCTCCATTCCAATGAAAGAAGTGATCTTCATATGTGTCACGCCCCGAACCTGGGGGGCGAGACTGGCACCCGGTGCCTCACCTATCCTTGCATACCAACTTGCGACTAAGGGGATCTGAACATATAATGTCATACTTTGGCCATGGTCCACGTTGCAAGACAATTTCCGAAGCAAAATATAAAACTGAATGGAAACCAATGATGACTAAACATCAATATAAAGCTGGGCCGGCAAGGCCGTCATAACTACTACAACGGACAAACCAACAAAATATACATACAAGGTGTAAGGCCCCGTAAATTTTACCTAGAAACCAGGTACTTCGCGAGGTCAAGATTAGATTTAAGGCCCTGCGGTTCGGACTTTTTGGATTGAACAATACGTTTTTGGAGTAAAGAAAATATTTTAAAATGAGGGCGTTTCTGTGGCCCATTATGCGGTCGCATAACCACTCTACGGACCACATAATGGCAGCAGAGTGAATCAGGAAGCTGGCCGATTTTGAGGCTAGTTATGCGGTCGCATAGTTATTATGCGGACCGCATATTGATCGCATAATCGCCCTAAGTTTTTGTGAAGGGAGTTCTGTGGTGAAATATGTGACCGCAGAACGAGTATACGGACCGCATATCTGTTATGCGATCGCATACCTATGTCGGGGCACCATTTTTGTCATTTTAAAACCCGACCCTATATCATTAAAATACCCCTTCCTAATCGGTTAGAATCATTTTCTACTATATTTTAGAGTGAGTGAGAGAGAATTCTAAGGGGAGTAAGCTAACTAACACCCAAAATCCATTAATCTGTTTCGAAGAGTATCAAGAAAGCTTTCACATTGCAGGTAAGAATCTAAGCTTAACCCAACAATTTTTGAATATCTTCTAAAGATGAGTAACTACTTAGATAATTCATGGGCTTGGGGTAAATTGTCTTACATGCATGGGTGGTGAGGGGGATTAGGATCAATGTAGGCTAATAATGGCTAAGGATGGGGAATGGGCTGGTATGATCTACCATATAAGAGCCACTAGACCTTAATGAACACATGTGGTATAATAAAATACTCAAGTGAGCTAGAAATTATGATCAATTTCCTAATCTTTGTTCCATTTGTCACCTTACCAAATAGATTGAGATTGCTACGAGTTCCGAATAATTGTAGAGCCTAAAGAAGCACAAATGAGGTATGTATGGATAAAACTCCCTCTTCCTAGATATCGGACCCCCATGGTGCCCCTACGATTTGGCGTAAGTTGTGAATCTTGACTGATGTAGTAGATGACATCGTAACGTTCTTGTGTAGTAAAGTCGATGTGTAACTTGCATTCAAAGTCTCCCCACCATGCTATGATTGTTACTTAATAATGTATTGGAGTCGTGGAAAATGTGTTAAGTTTCCATAGAAAGTGATAGTCCCTACATGCCCATGATTCATGTTGATCTCATCCGTACTTGATGTTTGCACTACACGATTTGCTTATGGAATTGGTAATAATGGGAAATGTGTGGGAAGGAACTTGAATTGTGAGATGAGGCCAAGTGTCAATCATGAATTAATAACTGTTGCCACTAGCATTTACCAAATTGAATATGTGCATGAAATGAGAGATGGGATGATTGATAAAATTTTAATGTCTTGAGTAAGACGGCCTAGCCGGTCGGGCTGAGATCGGATACCATGCCGCACACATGGTGGTACTGTGCTATGAACTGAATTAAAATTGAACCAGGAAATTGTATTATGGATACATGTCTCCAAGGGAGATGACCTAGCCAATAGGGTTGTGATCGGACTCCGTATAAAAGTACGATGGTAGTGTGGATGATAAGATGGTAATGCTAGCGATGGCCAAGTTAAATTATATTGATTTCTCTTGATGACTTAAGTGATTTCCTATTTGATGATTGAGGTGTTGCCTATGTTCTCTTGATTTAATGATTAACTTTCCTTGCATTTTATTGTTTATTTTCTTTTCTAAGAAGATTGGTTTTAAATTATACGTACTAGTACTATTCGATGGTACTAACGTCCCTTTTGCCGGGGGCACTACATATTTGAATGAATGTAGGTAATCATTTAGCAGATAGTACTGGTCGCAGCTAGCACCGTTTCCTCTGCTCAGTAACTTTGGTAAGCCCCTTCTTTTCCAGGGGATGAAGATGTTCTTCTTTTGTTTTTATGTTACATGCTAAGGTATATCCGGGGCCTTGTCGCCGGCATTTTGTCATAATTATCTTTTGTATCTATAGAAGGCTCAGTAGACATTGGGGTGGGCCGAGTAACGATTTTGGGGAAGTTTGTCTATTGTGTTTACACTTTTGATTTATGTTTCATCAAATTGTGATATACATGAGCTTTAAACCTTTAATGATGTACTTAATGAATCGGCTTAGTAACGTACTTGAAGTTTTTCTGCATTGTCTAATTGATGAAAACATGTTTGCTCTTGATCGCAAGTGAGTCGGGTAGATTGTGTCTAGCAGGCTTGCTCGACCGGGTTGACTCGGCAGAACGCCGGTTGTGTCCCTCGGATTTGGGACGTGACACAAGGCCTACAAGCCCAACATACTGCACTAACTGACCGGTTATGTCTACAAGCCTCTACTGATGGATGTACTATGATCGGAACAGGGCCCCGACCTACCCATAACTTACATACTTATATACACAAGATGTATACAATACTCTAGACCCAACAACTTCGAAGGACGTGGAGCTTACCGATAAAGCTGAAATCGGGCAACACCTACTGAGGAGGTCTACCCGTTGAACATGCATGCATGAAATACAGCGTCCCCCAGAAAAAGGGACGTCGGTACAAAACAATGTACCGAGTATGTAAGGCAATAAAATGTCTGAAAGCTGAAACTGAACTGATAATATAATAACTGAAAGCAACTGAGAGTCAAAGATGATCTGAAGATATGCTTACCTGCTGATATTGACCCAACTCTCTCAATATAGTAAGTAAAATAGATGTCTGGCCTTATAAGGCTCAGTATATATAACTGCTCTGCCGTAGTAGGATCGCTCGTAGGCGCTCGGCCATACTAGGCGCTGTATATCGGCCATGTTGGGCTCACTCATAGGCGCTCAGCCACAGTAGGCTCGGTATATAACTTACCATCTGACCAAAGGTTGCCCAATAGGGTCCTGCCTACTGATTATAGCTCGATGGTGGTGAAAATACTGTAATACTATATATATATATATATATATATATATATATATATATATATATATATATATATATACACCCTCTGGTCTCTTGACTGGAAGAAGACAATACTCAATTGAATACGAAGTCCCGATAAGGGAGAATACTATAACTTATGAGACTAGGAAAATGTACATAAATTCCGTAATATGAACTTCTCTTTATGCCTCGTTATTAAACATATGTAATTATGAGATCATGCCAAAATGAAGGAAGGGCTTAGCCTTAACATACCTGAGCCGGTTCTCTGGACAACCCTTCTAGCACACAACAATTGTGACAAAATTCGTGATGGCAAAATCGGAGTAGGGAAAAATCTGTATGATATCTTGAGAAAGATTATACCGAGCTTCTTTAGAATTGAAAAAATATCACGTTTCTATGAGCTTGAATTCTTGAATTCTTGTTGAATTAGAAATGTCACGTTACTAAGCATCTCTCTTTGAATTAGAGAGGTCTTATGCTTTAAATGGTGTCGGCCCCACATGCTAGGTGACTAAGCTCCAATGTCTACTTAAATGAGCCATCTTTCCATCACAATTTAAGAGTTAAACTTTGAGTGGCGGTTTGCCACGTTAAGGCTTATCCAAAGCTTTAATTAAGCACCCACTAATCCTTAATTAACTTGTTAAATTATCCCATTAGCTAATAATTAACTAATTATTCACATAATTAAAAATTAACTACTCATTTTTAATTCACTTTATACATCATACTATCATGATCATATGGTAACTTGTATGTCACTAGTCCATAAATACCACATGTCACTGGTCCTCAGTCTCGTAATTTGCTAGTTTATTCTATATTATCATTGGTTTGGACTGATTTTCATATGTTAGAGCATTGTGAGTGAGACTGGAAGGTACTGACTGAGTGAGGCTTGGAGCCTGATTTTGAGACAGTTATGAGGTCGTAATGCACACTGCAGTTACCCTGGAATCATGCCTTCGTTGGCTTGATATAGCGCTTGGGCTGAAAGAAGCCCCTCGGAGTCTTTACACCCCTAGTGAGTGCAAAGATATTGAGGGATGGATTTCCCTGAACATGGATCTTGTCTGAGTATTATGTTCCGGAGATGGATCTTCTCCGTGGGTCTCATGTTCCGGAGATGGATTTTCTCTGTGGTTCTTATGTTCCGGAGATGGATTTCCTCCGTGGGTATTATGTTCCGGAGATGGATCTTCTCTGTGGTGGCTGGATCGACCTTTTTTTCCTCAATACTAGGTGACACTGTCACTTGTGTTTATGTAATATCCAGGATGGACTTCCCTGGGCCGGGAGGCCATAGTCTAGTACTGAGTGGACCACCTTATGAGAGTTTGATTACTGAGTATACATCATTCTTGATTCTATATGAATTCATGCTAGGATGCACAGTTACAGACATATGTTGATGCATCGTGTTTATTTCCTGATATATTACTGTCATGTCTGAGTTATATACTGTTGTCGAATTATCGGAGGTTTAGTCCGTCACTACCTCTCAGCCCGTAGTTTGGTTTCGTTACTACTGAGTTGGTGTACTCACGTTACCCATGTACCTTGTGTGCAGATCCAGGTACGGCGGGATTCAGCTCTGGTCAGTGAGTAGCAACAGTTTCATCAGAGTTGACGAGGTATCAGCTGGCGACCGTGATCTCGTCTTCTCTTCCTTTTCTACCGTCGTATTTATTTTCAGACTATGTTGGCCATTTCTTTTTTTGGTTGTATTAAGTATTAGCAGCTCATGACTGTGTGACACTGGATCCGGGGTTTGTAGGATTTGGGTTTTGAATTTCATAAACTGGTTTCCAAATTTTGATTTATTATTATTTTTATCCACAGACTTCTTAAGAAGGATATTTTATTGGAAATTGTATTTAGTTAGATAAAATGGGTGGCTTCCTAGTTCCACGACAGGTACCATCACGACTCCGGAAATGGGACGTGACAATAATAAAACTGTACTTTTATAAAAAGAATTCCCAAGGACTCACGGTACAAATCATGAGCTTCTAAGATTTAGAGTTTATTAAGTTGGTATGAAATAAATATATCATCTGTTTGAAATATACATGAACATATTAATAATTCTAAAGCTACCATAAACAAGAGGAGGCTATGACCGGAACTCAGGTACATCTTCAATGCCAGCTCCCTCCATACACAACAACATAAACGTCCAAAATCTGCACACAAGGTGCAGAAACGTAGTATGAGTATAACCGAACCCATGTACTAAATAAGTAACAAACCTAACCTTAGGTTGAAAGTAGTGAAGAGTTTGGACAATGGTCAGAGTCCAACACCAATAGTCAAGAACAACTCGTAACAATATAAATAAATCACTACAAGTAATAACTCAAAGATATGATGCTCAGCTCTCGCAGTTACGGAAAATATGCATGTTTTTTAGGTATAACAGTAAAACTCAAATATTTCAGCGAAATCACCAAAATGTGAGCATATGTGAAAACTTTGTCAAATGGAACGAGGAAAATACATCTCTATGCCTACATGTCAATGTGCATGTGAAGTCAGGAATGTCACAATACCGTACTACATGAGGAAATGCATCTCTATGCCTACATGTCAAGTATGCATATCAAGTGTAATGCACCACATGATAAACTCATATGCTCATGCTCTTCAAGCATGCATCCTCCCTCAGCACGTTCAATCACTCAATCCTCTCATTCACTCATCTCTCTCAATCACTTAGTCCTCCCAGTCACTTGGCACTCAAGCTCGGAACTCGCACTCAGTAGGTACATGCGGTCACTGTTGGTATGTTATAATCCGGAGGGTCGAATCCTGCCAGTGCGCTAATATAAGCCAATCATGGCATGCATTAGTAAAGCCTGTTGCGGCATGCAACCCAATCCCATAAATATCACTCACAATCAGGAACTCGGCCTCACTCAGTCATCATCCTCTCCAGTCTCTCGGCCTCACAAATCTCATGCCAATAAGCCCAAACAATGATAACATGATTTGAATACAAATGATAACAGAGACTGGGATATGATATGCAAATGATGAATGTGACGAAGTACATAATTGCAGTTTAAGCAAATAACTCAACAGCATAAATGACTTCCATGGGTCCCAACAAGATAAACATATAGCCTAAACATGGTTTCTAACATGGATCACAATTCAATATCTCTAACACATGGTGAATACATGAATAATAACCAGACTAGATAATTACACAGCTCCACAGAATCAACCGAGTCACAATTACTACGGTGTACGCCCACACGCCCGTCACCTTAGTATGTGTGTCACCTCAACACGAACCACATGACACGTAGTTCAGGGATTCATACCCTCAACACCAAGTTTAGAAGTGTTACCTCAAAGAAGCCAAAATCCAATACTGAGCAAGCCAAATAATACTCTAGAAACGCCATCTCGCGCGTACCGACCTCCAAACGGCTCAAAACTAGCCAAAAGCAACTCAAGAACATCAAATAATGCCAAGGAAACAAACTCAATCGATAAAGGTGGAATCTTCAATCAAAATCCCAAAGTCAACCAAAAGGTATACCCGAGCTCGCACCTCGGAACCCGACAAAACTCACAAAATTCTATAACCCATTCAATTACGAGTCGAACCATACTATTTTAACTCAAATACGACTCTAAATCGACCTTCAAAACTCAAAAAATTGCTTTATGAAATTTTTGACAAAACACTCAAATTTTCTTTAAAATTCATATTCCAAGTGTCAAATTTAAGGTAGATTCATGAAATACTATCAAAATCGAGTAGAGAGAACTTACCCCAATCTATCCGGTGAAAATCACGTCCAAAATCGCTCAAATGTGAGCTCTATAACTCAAAATATGATAAAATGACCAAGACCTTCGAAATACAGTACTTTATGCATTGTTCCAGAGTTCCCTTCAAGATCGCAGTCACAAACCTCGAGATCGTGATTACAAATTTTCCAAGACAATTTTTACCCTATAAGATCGCTGCCATTACCCCGCGATCGCAATGAACAAATTTTCATTAACCCTTCCCAACTCTTCTCAGACAGCCCTTAGTGTGTCTGCCATAAATTTTTGTAAGAAACTACAAATGATAAATGGTTTGACTTTCTAAAAACTAGACAGCAAGGGATACAACTTTAATTTTCGGATCATCTCCAAATTCCTTATAAATTGTAAGATATAAATCTCCAAATTTGTATCAGTGACAATAGAATTTTCTTCTATGCAATCGTGAAAGGGCTTCCGCAATCGCGATTCACATGTCAATTTTTCCTATATTACTCTTCGCGATCGCGACCAATTCTACGTGATCACAATGTACACCCCTGTAGCCAAATATCAGAAGCTAAAAAATGGCCTAGAAATGGTCAGAAACCAGCCCTGAACTCACCCGAGCCCCTCGAAACACCATCCGAACATACTAACAAGTCCCAAAATATAACAAAACTTATTTGGGGCCTTAAAATCACACATAACAACACCAAAACTATAACTTGTCGATCAAGATCAATCTCTTATATTCATAAATTTCAAACTTTGAACCAAGCGTCTGATTCAAGCCTAACCAATCCAGAATGATCCCAAATTTTGCATACAAGTTCCAAATGACAAATAGAACCCATTCCAACTCCTGAAACAATAATTCGAACCCGTTAACATCGACGTCAACTCTCCATCAAACTTATGAACGTTGCAAACCTTCTTATATCTAACTTTTGTTAACGAGTGCTGAAACCTTCTAGAAATATCCAAATGTAAATCCGGGCATAAGCCCAAGTCCAAAATCACCATCCGATCCTAACAAAACCATTAGAACTTCGATCCAAGGTCAAATACTGAAAAGTCAAACTTGGTCAACTCTTCCAACTTAAAGCTTCCTATTTAGAATCATTCTTCCAAACTAATTTCGAATCACCTGAAAAACGAAACCAATAATACACACAAGTCATACTACATCATACAGATCTACTCATGCCCTCAAACTACCGAGCTAAGTGTAATTACTCAAAACGGTTGGTCGGGTTGTTACACCCTGGTCCATGTGTTGGGACGAGTGTGCGCTTGGAATAATCGGTGGTCTTTGACCAGTCGCAAATATATATTATTTTGTAAAAAGTTGAAATTATTTATTAAATGATTCCTGGTGTGGTGTGATGTGTCGTAGCCTCGTGCTATGGTGTTGGGACGTTAGAAATTATTTCTATGCTACCGTAATATATTTGGGACATTATGTATGTCACCGTAGTAGATTTGGGCCGTTGTGTATGTTCTGTATACTCGTTCGGGTGCTGGTTAATTTTCTGTACTGCCGTTTATGACAAGTCCTTAGTGTGAATTGTGTTAAGATATAAAGTATTCATGTTAAATTTTGGTTTAAGCTTTATTGAGTATTGTATGGTAAAAGAATTTATGTGCATATTATTCATGTGTTCGTTGTGCTTGTATTTTATAACTCTTGTTCCAGAGGAATTCACAGTGGTGGGACGAGGATATTGCTGGGTTATATTTACGTATACTCACTTATTACATGCATGTCTATATAGATGCTATTGGTGAAGACAGAGTTAGTAGCTGACGAATTCGCTAGAATTGATTCAGTTATTGAGGTGAGCCACAACATTTGTTCGTGGAGACTATCAAAAGAGTCTTTATCATTTATCCATATGATGTCTTTTGTAATTCGCTTAGATGCTCCATGGTATAATATGGGATTTGGGATAGAGTTTCAATCTAATATTTTGAGATATTAATTATTCGTAATTAATTATCAGATTATTTAGATACTCAAATAATTAATCAAATGTTGCAAATTAATAGTTAAGGTATGAAGTATAGTTTTCCTGGCGGGTGGTGTTAGCTAGGTGTCAGTCACGTCTTGTGGGTAGTTTTAGGACCTGAAAAAGTTGGTATCAGAGCTTAGACTTTATGTCACGACCCAAATCTAACCCAGGTCGTGATGGCGCCTATCGTGATACAAGGCAAGCCTATTTCCCAAAATATTACTACTAACTTCATTATAAGAATTTAATAAAACATATCCATTATTTGAATTTCTCATAACAAGCTAACTCTAAATATCAATATAAAAAATACAGAAACGAGCCCCAAACATCGGGGTGTCACTAAGTCATGAGCGTCTAAATCTATGAACTAAGATATATATACTGTCTAACTGTCAATGAAGTCCAAAAGAAGAAATAGATGATAAAAGGAGTAACAAGGTCCTGTGGACGCTAGAAAATACCTTGCATTCTCCAAAGATAGTCGGCCTGAACTCAACGATCGCCGTACTCAAACTCATCTGGATCAGCATATAAAGTGCAGGATGTAGTATGAGTACAACTGACTCAGTAGTAACAGAAATAACTAAGGAACTGAGTAGTAGTGACGAGCTAAGCAGAATAATCTCATTATTTATTTCCACAATTAAGTATAAATAGGGGTAAGCATGTAATTTCTATAAATCAACGAATGCTATAAAGAATTAACAGGTAAATGCAGAAACAACAAAAGTAAAAGAAACCTCACAGCAATGTCACTCCATCACTCAACACTCGGCACTCAATACACATACTCAATAGGTACCTGCGCTCACTAGGGGTGTACAGACTCTAGAGGGGCTCCTACAGCCCAAGCACTATGCACAGACAACTCACGTGCTGCACGGACAACTCACGTGGCATAATATCAATCTCTAGATCTGCACGGACAACTCACGTGCTACACGGACAACTCACGTGCTATGGTATCAACACCTGAATCCGCACGGACAACTCACGTGCAATAATAAAGTATCTCACAACAGACCCTCGGCCTCACTCAGTCATGTACCTTTCTTGCCTCACAATTCACAACAAATGAGGGAACACAACCCAAATCAAGTATTAAAACATATCATCAAAATAACAGAGACTGAGGTAAACATGTACAAGAATTTCTATGACTAAGTGTAAATAATGTGAGCAAGAATAAAGCCTAAGCATGATTTCTAAAATGAAGGCAATCAAGTTCAATAACATGTAAATACATAACACAGATAATGGCCATTAGGCCTCACGGGACGGACCAAGTCTTAATCCCTCACGGTGTACACCCAAACGCCCGTCTTCTAGCATGAGTATCACCTCCAAACAATCACATGACATCAAATTCTCCGGGTTTATACATGCAACGACCTAACAGGTCATTTTGAGATCTAGCACGTCGTTCAGCAGTTTCAAGTCATGAGCAGCTCCATTACAGGTAAATGACTTGTAGGTGTGGTCGGAATTGACATGTTTATCGGCCTAAGAAAAATTCTTAATTGCCAGTTAAAAAGAAGAAGAGTTGATGTGAAATAAGTTTGAAGTTTCTCATCCCTGATTATTATTTAAATTATCCACTGAAATGACGAAGATTTAAAGTGTTAAATGTGGAAGGAGTTAATATGATTTATTTCTGATTTTAATAAATTGCTTATGACATACATGCTTAGTGTCTCACTTTATTATACTAAATTGACCTCTAGCAAGTGTCAAATCGACCTCTCGTCACTACCTCTATGAGGTTAGGCGAGCGACTTACGGAGTACACGTTATTTTCGTACTCATGCTACACTTGCTGTGCATTTTTATTGCACACGTACTTTCATAACGATGTGGCTGGTTTGGAGACTTAGGCGAGCTGCATCATCCGGGGGTGATCCGCAGCTGACAGAGTCTCCCTCATATTGCATTTATTTTCATTTTAAATTCCTTGTCCATTTTGTATTTCGGACAAGCTTTGTAGTATTTGTGAAATTCTTAGAATTTGCTCATGCACTTGTGACAACCGTTTCTGGGATGTGTATGGGATATATTTTATAAAAATAGAATATTAAACTGTCGTATTTACTCAACAGATTTTTGTTTAGTTATTACGTAATAAGTTAAAGGTAATGATTTCAAAAATGTTAAAACACGAATTTATTTCAACTAACTAATGATTGGCTTGCCTAACGATGGTGTCCGGCTCTATCACGACCTTAATCGATTTGGGGCCATGACAATACCCTCAAAGCCAGATTTAAAACTATTACTTACCTTAACAGCGTAAAATCCTACTCCGGGATGCCCTCGTCTCTGGACTCGATCTCTAAAAGCTCTGAATATATCCATAATTAGAATAATACTATCAACATAGGCTAAAGAATCGAATTCCACAAGAAAAACTACATAATTAGGCTAAAAATCCGAAATAGGCTAAAACTCGACCCCCGGGCCCACGTCTCGAAACCCGTCAAAAATGAAAGAATTAGAAACCTCGTTCTCTCCCGAGTCTAACCATATAAAATTCGTCGAAATCCGACTCCGATGGTCCCTCAAATCCTCACCTCAAACTCTCCAAAATTTAAATTCTAACTCCCTCAATTTCACCCTAAATTCCTACAAGTTTCATGCCTAATCAATGAAAAAAATCATCATAAACACGCGTAATTAAACCCAAGTAACTTACCTCAGTGATATCTCTTGTTTCTCGCTTGAATATCACTGCCCAAAGATCAAAAATCATTCAACAACGGTGAAGAAAGGGCAAAAATTTGCGAAGTGTGACTTATATAGGTTTCTGCCCAGGGGTTCCGCACATGCGGTCCCCATGCTTGTACCTGCGCTTCCGCATCTGCTGTCCAATGGTCGCACCTGCGACTTCCACTTACTCGACCAACTTCTGCATCTGCGGTTATTCCCTCGCACCTGCGGGCTCGCAGGTACGACCCTCACTTGTGCATCTGCGCTCTAACCCCAATCGCCAAAATTCGCATCTGCGACCCACTCTCCGCATCTGCGATGATCGCACCTGCGGCTCCCCATCCGCAGGTGTAGAAAAACACCAGAAGACAACAACTTAAACTTCGAAAATCCAATCCATTAACCATCTGAAACACACCGAGACCCTCGGGATGTCAATCAATAATTTCAACAAGTCATATATCATTACTCGAACTTAGTCGAACCTTCGAAACACCCAAAACAATACCAAAACACCAAATCAACCTCGGATTCAAGCCTAAGAACTTCTAAACTTCCAAAATTCGCCAACGATGCCGAGACCTATCAAACCACGTCCGAATGACCTCAAATTTTGCACACACGTCAAAAATGATACTACGAAACTACTTCAACTTCCGTAATTCCATTCCGATCCCGATACCTAATTTTCCACTACCGACCAAAATCGCCAAATTTCTAAGTTTCGTCAATTCAAGCCTAATTCTACCACGGACCTCAAAATTACATTCCGGACCCAAACCTACCAACCCGATACAACTCAATACAGCTGAACAATACCTAAAGAAACAGAAAGGGTGGAAACGGGGCTATAACTATCGAAACGACCGGATGGATCGTTACACTTTAAGTCCTGAATCATGGAGCAGTGTTTGGTAGAATCTTCTTTATAGATATGTAGATGTCCATAGTTATGACTTTGAGGCCACTGAATATGAAGGACGTTTTCCCTTCATTCCTTATTCGTGTGTTAAGTAGAACCTTGGGAGGTCCCTTTCACAAACGGCTAAGACACGTGTATCCTTCTTTGCTAGACAACGCAGATGACTTGAGAGTTTAAATAATATTTATGCGGCTAAAGGTTGCGTTGAATACACGAGATTTCATATCTATAGGTTGTAGTTGAGATTGGAAATATTTTACTTGTATGGTTGACTCTATTTTTTTTAAAAATAAAATAATAATAAAATTAAAAAAACCTCTACCAAAATATATATATATATATTTTTAGAAGTTTGAGAGTTAGTTAAATTTTTGAACATTGAAAATCTGTGTGAATGGTTAAATGGTAAAGTGGTTTAAGAATATGATTTTTGCTTAAGATTGAATTATTCAACATTTGACTTTATGGATTCAACCCTCCATTATGAGTTTGGGAGGGAGAGAAAAAGAGTTGCATGGAAAAGTAAGAGGTGTAATAGCTTAGCCACATCTAGGTTGTTGGGGTTGGTGATGAAAGATATTTTGAAAAGTTTCAGCTTAATACCTCTTAATATGAATCGTTATTTTTAGTAATATTGTGATATAAAATCAACTTTGGGCATGGATTACCTGGTTTTGTTGGGTCCGTTATTCCTAATGGGTTTAGTATTGTAAAGAAAGGAACTTACATTTGCAAATCAATAAGGTTAGTCCTTGTATATTGTGCTACTATATTTATTTATAATTATTTCATGATAGTATGGGACCGTCCGGTGCTCCATTTGCATGTAATTGACGGTACATTGCCGCTTGGAACTCCACAGTATATGCTGATTTGGTTTTAACTGTTGGAGATTGTGGTTAGCTGTTTTGAGGCAAAGAAAAAAATAGAATTAGTCCTGACTATACAATGTTGCCAAAATATTGGTATATTCGAGAGACCAGTTAAGATGAGTATGATTTTCATATACGATAAATATAGCTCATAGTTATAATTTAAAAAAAAGGTAGTACCAGTACATATGAAGCTACCATCAAGAAGGTTTTATGAGTAGGATGTTGAGACATACATCATGACAAGAAAGTAAATGTTGGTTGGTTCGAATTGACCTACGAGAGGTGTACCTAGTAGTAAAGCAAGAAAATGCAGGTCGAATATAAAAATAGAAGTGTGCACACCATACTTTTAAATAAGAGTAAATATGACATGCGTGAATTTAAGGGCCTAATACTTATTCCTTACAATAGGTTATTACCATGCCAATGTTTGATATAAAAAAACTAGTTATATTAATAAGGGATTTTGTAGAGAAATTAGTATAAAAAATGAAAAACATTTGTACGTATCACGTATTATGGGATGATCTTCTAAATAAATTTTTAAAGAAATTTGGAACTTCTCCAAACCTGCATTGCTTTATAATGAACCTATAGTAAGAGTGGAGGGACGCTAAATTGACATTTTAAGTGTGAGTCTAATCGGATTTTGATATAAATTAATTAGACTGTGTGCTTGGACAATGTTACTATTTGAGGCTCATTAAGAAACTTTTTGGATGTGTATTAAAACGAGAATAGAGTCCGGAGGAATTTCTGCATTTCTGACTGCAATAGCACAAAATATTTGACAGAAGCTGCTTGAGACATTTCTCGTGTCAGGGACATGAGAGGCGATGATTTTGAATTGGGTTACGAGGTGCACATGTACTTATAAGTATGAAAAGGCAGGATATATATAATGGCAAAGTGTTCACATCTTACTTTAAATGGTAAGGTTCGTTTAAAATTCGGGGACAACTGTTTATTTAAGTGGAGGAGAATGTGACTCTCCAGAATATTTTTGTGACTCGTTTTAGGACTATAACATTCTTGTCGCTCGATTTAATCATATATAATGATTGGGGATAATGAAATTCATACAAATAATATTATGATATTTGGAAGTGAATTACAGTTGTTGGAAAGGATTATTAACTTATTGTCTTAATAAGAGTTCCTTATTTTTATAGAGTTGTTAGAAATACTTATAGAGATAATTATAGTTATTTAGTTTATATATGAAACGCATAGCTACATATTTACGTTTGAAATTTAATATTATGTATGGAAGGATATGAAGAATATCACTTAAATTAGATAAATAGTTGATGGGACTTATTTACGATTGTGAACGTTAATGGATAATGAATTAGTTTGGTTAATAAATAATGGCGAAGTGCACTAAGTCCATACTTTTCTTGCTGACCGCATATAGAATAACGAGGAATATATACGAGAGCAATAAGTCTTTTGGTGTATTTGGGGGAGAAAACTTATACGGAGAGACGGGCAAATTTTTGAGGCGCTGAATTGGAGAATCATGGCTGCTATTTATAGTTTTCAATGATATTATTGGTGAAGAGAACTCTTGGAAAATTTGGTAGTTGCTATAACTTCCCTGGCTTAAACTACTATAATTGAAAATATGACTTCTAAAGTCAAAACGTGAGATTGGAAAAGCAAACAATATAAACATCAATTACAGGGTTATTTATGGAAAAGGTGCGCTATGACGAGGAGTTTAGAAAAGGGATAAGAGTTGGTTTCTTGGTCTTGCTTGCTACAAAACAAAATAGATTAAAATATATATAATTGGAGGCTAAATCCACCATTACAGTGGTATATATGAAGGAGGCATACGAGGTTCTACTTGATTCTTTATTAATTGAATTTCAAACCATCTTTTGGCAATTTTTGGAAGGAAGAATGACATCAAATTTTTACTACGTTGATACCACATAGTAACACTGCCCAATCAGTGGTATAGACGTGTTTATGTAAGCAAGTTCTTTACAAATCAGTGGCAATATCCTATTCAATATTGGGGTTACCGAAGGTTGTCTTGGTGGACCTGGACGTTGCAAGGTTGAGGTAAGTGAGACTTTAAGATTTGACGCTTGCTTTTTCAAAATCCGTTTTGAAAGTATATTTTGTTTTTCTGGTCCATGTGTTGGGACGAGCGTACATTTGCAAAAATCTGTGTTCTTTGACCAACCACAAATATATATTATTTTGTAAAAACCTAGAATTATTTAATAGATAATTTGTGGTGTGATGTGGTGTAGCCTCGTGCTATGGCGTTGGGGCGTTAGAAATTATTTCTACGCTGCTGTAATATATTTGAGGCATTGTGTATGCTGTCATGGACTTGTTGGGGTGTTTGGTTAATTTCTTGCACTGCCGTTTATGATAAGTCCTTAGTGTGAATTGTGTTGAGATATAAAGTATTCATGTTAAATATTGGTTTAAGCTTTATTGAGTATTGTATAATAAAAGAATTTTTTGTGCATATTATTTCTGTGATCGTTGTGTGTTTATATTTTCTAACACTTGTTCCAGTGGTATTCAGAGGGGCGGGATGAGGATATTGTTGGTTTATGTTTACGTATAACTCACTCCTTACATGCATGTCTATGCAGATGTTATTGGTGAAAATAGAGCTAGTAGCTGATGAGTATGCTAGAATTGATATAGTTATCGAGGTGAGCCACTATATTTGTTCGTGGAGGTTGTCAAAAGAGTCTTTATCATTTATACATATGATGTCTTTTGTAATTCTTTTAGATGCTCCATGGTCTAGTGTGAGATTTAGGCTAGATTTTCTATTTAATATTTTGAGATATTAATTGTTCGTACTTAATTATTAGATTACTTATATACTCAATTATTTAACCAAATGCTGTTAATTAATGGCTAAGGTATGAAAGTGTGGTTCATCTGGCGGGTGATAATAGTCGGGTGCTAGTCACGTCTAGGAGGTAGTTTGGGACGTGACACGATCGCCATAACTGTTACGTGCTTTAAAGTTCTGGTGATCTAGAAACATTCTGGTAAGCAAACTTTAAAATTATGATAGGGATTTTTCTCCAAACTTTTATTATTGAGATAGAAATTTAAAAAAAATCAATAGTGGTACCAAAATGGGATATTTTTCATTCCTATACACTATACGAAACTTTATTACAAAAAGTGTCCATGTTTACTTAATTACCCGGCCTAAACACATTTTGTCTACAAATTATATATATTTATTTAAACTAGAATCTTTTCTGCAGTAGCCTTCCTTTTTTAGACGCGAGATTTTGGGATCGCGTAGGATTCTTTCGAGAATTGTGCAACGCAATCATCGCAATTGAGTTAAGCCTGCTATTACGCCGATTTTCTCAGTTTTTCATCGCTGATACTCTGGCTTTCTCTATCTCCTCTGGTCTCACAACCATAAGCAAATCAATTATCTACAATTATATTTGTCACGACCCAATCTTTCCTCCGTTGGGTATCGTGATGGCGCATAGTCTTAGGAACTATGTAAGCCTATCATATACTGAGTAACAACAATAAATAGCATCTAACAATTTTAGAAATTAGATTCTCTATAAAACTTACAATTCCCAAAATCGGTATACAAGTCATAAGATTTTCTAGGAGAAGTTATACATAATAAATACATCACTGTTCCGGTAAAAAAGGAAACAATGGGAATAAATACAACAGAAGGTGAATTCGGAGCCTCCGAACGGCCGACATGTGTACCTTGAAGTCCCCAACAACACCAAGCATAAGTCTCAAAACCGACTTGATCCGATGTACCTGGTTCTGCACAAAAAGATATGCAGAAGTGTAGTATGAGTACACCATGGTGGTACCAGTAAGTATCAAGCCTAACTTCGTTAGAGTAGTGACGAGGCCAGGTAAAGACACCTACCGAACATATAAACCTGATCAGGATATGAAATAAAGCTAACAAGATAGGGATATCAAAGTAATGCAAATTGCAGGAATAAATCAAATTACAAACAGAAATGACGATAAGGGGAAAATATGAATGACAACGGGAAATGACCAAGTAATTAAACAACAACCTAGTTGGGATACATCTAAGTGTAAATGTGCTCAAGTAAGGAAAATAATGTCAACTCAACGAAACAAGTGTTTCTAATACACGATTCCAATAATTCCATTTCTCCTAATCACATACCATAAACCACAACTTCCAACTCTTTAACACACACGGAACCTTGTGCCCACATCTTTTCATCTCCCTTTGCACGGCGAAATTCACGTGCCATTCGATACATAATACCCGTGACAATTGTTAATTAAGATGTTCGAGAGATTTCATTTATATATCATAAAGTAAATTTACAAATTTCAAGGCCAAGTAAGAAATCAGCGAGAAAGATGAGTTTTGTTGTAGAAATCATTTGAGTGAAGAAAATAATATTGTCAAATAAAATTCAACATCGAATAGCTATTGCATTTAATGTAGAATTTATTAAGTAAAAACATAATAACAATTCCTTGATAAGTAAAATAAAAACCTCAGACGGATTAAGAAGATTAAGCTGGGGTTGCAATTGAAATAAATATAACGATTATTAGGATAGTAGATACTGAAATATATGACGAATTCTAGCTTAAAGTCACACAAGGTAGCATGATATTAGTTCTCTCATTTTAAAACACTATATTACTAACGACTCAACAGGGCAGGAGGTAATGACTCAATGTAGTAAATTCACTTTGAAAATTAATTCACCAGAATAATAGTATTAGGAAAAGAGCTCAAGAAATGATGGCAAAGCAGTATTGTCAATTATAATGACTAAATTCTCAAAAGACAGTGAAAACTGAAAAATACAAATTCTCAGAATTTCATACGAAGGCACCGAAGTTACAACAAGACAAGACATGTAAGGCACGTGATAACTACGCATGTATTCACAACAACTTGGACACGTAGCAGATATGCACGTAGTCATAGAATAACTCAGCAGTTAAGAGGTAACAAGATAATAATGAAGGCAATGACTACAACCAAGGCATATAAGAGCCAAATAACAAATAAAAGGCAAATAAGGACTAACCACACATATAGATCATGTAAGAGTAGTCTAATAATGAGATACCACATATTATGACAATTTAATCAAAAGCATGGAAAGAGGCTAGACAATCTAAACCGGTCAATACCACATATAGACTGTGTACCCACTCATCGCCTTGCCTACACGTCTTTCACATAATAAGATAACACAATTAACTCAATTCCTAAGGGGTGGTTTCCCTCACACAAAGTTAGATAAGATACTTACCTCAATTCGGCCAATTCAATACTCAATTAAGCTTTTCCTTTACCAATTCACCAACGCTCGGCTCAATCTAGCCAAAAATGACTCAACTACATCAAACAATTCAAGAGAAACAATTTCAATTAACAAAGCTATGATACTTATACATTTTGCAAAAAATCAACAAAAGTCAACTCCTCAGGCCCGCACCTCGAAACTCGACAAAATTTATAAAACCCTAACACCCATTTCTATACGAGTTCAACCACACAAAAATTATCAAGTTCCGATACCAATTCGTCCTTCAAATCATCCTTTTTCAATTTTGAAAATGTTTACAATTTTCCCTAAATTTTCCTTTAGATTATCTTGAATTTGATGTTAAATGTAACATATAATCACAAAATATAGTTGAAAATTGATAACAGGCACTTACCCAATGATTTGGTATGGAAATCTGCTCTCAAAATCGCCCACTCTCAGACCTTGGGTTCAAAATATGATAAAATGAGCCTAAGATTCGAGGTGCCCAGCTTTTAGCAGGATGCAGATGTCGCATTTGCGACATTGGGTTCGCAAATGCCAACTCGCAAAAGCAAAGAATCCTTCGCAAAAGAGAAGCCTGAGAAATTCTGCCTCTATCGCAATTGCGATGAAGTAGTTCGCAAATGCGAAGACGAGGCCTTCGCAAAAGCGGTCTAAATGTTAGCAAAAACGAACTTCCCCTGCCCAATTCATCATCGCATTTGCGATACTGGCTTCGCAAATGCGAAGCTTGCTAGTCCCCAGCCTCTTTGCAAATGAGATTTCAAGTCCGCAAAAGCGGTGGTCGCAAATCTGATCCATAACTCGTAAATGCAAGATCAGACACTAGCAAATTCTAACCTTCTTTCAAACCATTCAAAACGCGTACAAAACTCACCCGAGCCCTCCAAGGCTCCATTCCAAGCATCCACGCAAGTCTGAAAACCTAACATGAACTCGCTCGCACAATCAGAACACCAAAAAAACCTCTAGAACCACTAATTGGATGCCAAAACACATGAAATTTACCATGATCCTTAAGACATCTAGAATCGAGACCAAGCGCACGAACCATATCAAATTGACTCCAAATGACACCAAATTTTGCGGACAAGTCCGAAATGACATAACGTAGTTGCTCCAACTATTGGAATCGCATTCTGACCCCGATATCACCAACGTCAACTATTGGTCAAATATTTCCACTTTCTACACTTCAACTCTCGCCGAAATGCTTCAAATCACCCTATGGACCTCCAAATCTAAATCTGGACGCACATCGGGTCGTTATAGTATCTATGTCATGACCCATTTTACCCCTTCGAAAGGTGTCGTGACGGCACCTAGTCTCTACAATTAGGTAAGCCTATTATTGTGGAAAATGAAAAGAAACATAAAGATAAAATCCAAAACAGTATAATGTAATAAACATGGATAGTGCCGCTCGGAATATACAATATCATCACTCCCAAAACCCGGAATGTCTCTAGTCACAAGCTACTAATGTGTCACGACCCAATTTACCCTCCAAAGGTGTCGTGACAGCTCCTAGTCGATACGATTAGGTAAGCCTACTATAAAGGGGAAAACTGAAATAAAACACAAAAAATAAAAGGGATAAGGGAAATGATATAAATAACATACTGGCCGCTCGGCTCATATAAAATATAACTCCCCAAGACCCAAAATCTCACAGACAGTCACAAGCTTCTAACACTACTGTAGCTCTAGCAAAAACTGGAAAGTACATAAGAAAAATCTCTACAAGCTAGAATGGAAGGGGACTCAGAGGATTCTGCGGACGCGGTAGAAATACCTTGCGGTCTCCTGGAATTAGCAGCAACGACTAACCACGAGGCTGATAGCTCGTACCTAGATCTGCACACGAAAACATGTGCATGAAAGGGCATGAGTACACCACATTTGGTATCCAGTAAGTGTCAAGCCTAACCTCAGTCAAGTAGTGACGAGGTGAGGTTAAGGCTCTACTGAATTACTATATAAATTAATTTAAAACAATACAAAGATAGGTAATGTATACAGTAAACAGTTTAAGAAAAACAATATAAGTTCTACAGTAAAGAGAGTCCTCGGCTCAACACAATATATATCACAAAGTGGAATCTCCCGGGATACGGTCCCGTAGTTCCAAATGATTATGCAGTACAGGGGGATCTCCCAGAATACGTTTGTAGTCCCAAAGTAAATATGCAGTACAGGGGGATCTCCCGTAATACGTCTGTAGTTACAAATTAAATATGCAGTACAGGGGGATCACCCGGAATACGTCCATAGTCCCAATTAAATATGCAGTATAGGGGGATCTCCGGAATACATTCGTAGTCCCAATTTAAATATGCTATGCAGGATGAATGACAAGCATAATATTGAATTTACACAGTTTATACTAATCACAGATAAAGCAATTAAGGGCTTAACTAAGCATGGTGCACAGAAAATCAAGTAGGCAATTAAGCACGTAAGCATGCTTTCCTAATCTAAACTAAACAATATATCATATGAGAACAAGTTCATAGAAGAGAAAAAAACAGTTTATGTTTTAGTAAGGGAAAAATGAGATTTTTGAAATAACTGCCCGTGTACGTACTCGTCACCTCACGTACACGGCGCCCACACGACAATTAGTATCAAATAACCTAAGGGGGAAGTTCTCAACACAAAGTTAGGCAAGCCACTTACCTCGACTACTCAAATCAACCCGGAATCACATTCTTGCCACGAGTACCAAACTCCGAATGACCCAAATCTATTCAAATAAGTTACATAATGTGAATATCACTACAAGCAACTAGCTTAATAAACAAAATTTGAAGCTAAAGCGCGAAATTAGGGAAATTCCCTAAAAAGCCTCCCGGGCCCACGACTCAGAATTGGGTGAAGGTCACAAATTCCGAATACCCATTCACTCAGGAGTACACTCAACCAAAAATCATCAAAATCCGACGTCAAAATCTCACTCAAAACTCGGATTCTCAATTGGGGACCTTTCTCTTATTTTCAAACATTTTCCCAATATTTCTCCCTAATTAGGTTGAATAATTCACTATAGATTGATGAAATACAAGGGAAATAGGATAAGGAATCGTTACCTATTGATCTCCTTTTCAAAATCCTCACCAAATCTTCAAATCCCGAGCTCCAATTTGATTTTTGAAGTTATGACTCAAACCCTCGATTTTTCCCTATTTTTGCCCAGAGATTTCCGCTTCTGCTGTCAATTGGGCCGCACATGTGGTCCCGCACCTGCGGAAAAGTCATCGTAGGTGCGAAAATTCATTAATTGGGCGGGGGCTGCACCTACAGTATCTAGGCCACATCTGCGGTCTCCAAGCCGCATATGCGAACCCAGTCGGCCTTGGGCAAATTCGCATATGTGCAACCCCCTACCGCACCTGCGTGTCCGCACTTGCGCCTCCCCTTCCGCAGGTGCGAAAAACCAGAACCAGCAAACTTCAGCTTTTTGCTTAAGTCTAAAATCTTCCCGTTGAGCATCCAGGACACACCCAAGGCCCCCGGGACCTCAACCAAAAACACCAACCAGTCCTACAACCTCATCCAAACTTAGCCGAGCCTTCAAATCACATCACAGAACACCAAAAACGAGGATTAACACAAATTCAAGCCTAAGAACTTATCAAATCTCCGAAATCCACAACGATGTTGAAACACATCAAAACTAGTCTGATTGACATCAAATTTGACACAAAGGTCACAAATGACACCACAAACCTACAACCACTCCCGGAATTCCTTTCCGAGTATGATATCAAAATTTCACCTATTGTCCGAAATCGCCGAAATTTAACTTTCACCAATTCAATCCTAAATCCACTACATACCTCGAAAACACATTCTGGACGCGCTCCTAACCTAAAAATCACTCAAAGGAGCTAACGGAGTCAACAGAATTCTATTCCGGATCCATCTTCACACAGTTCCGACTATAGTCCGATTTCTAAGGCTTAAACTCAAAATTAGGGACTAAGTATCCCAAAACTCTCAGAATTTCATAGCTAATCACTCCGGCAAATCCCAAAAGCAGAAACAAACATGGGGAAATCAGTTATTAGGGGATCGGGGCTCTAACTCTCAAAACGACCGGTCGGGTCGTTACAAAATGTCTACATTGCTCTACACAAAAGTTTGAAGAAAACAAGGGCAAATTTTTACGCAGGGGAATAGAAGGGGACTCCAAGGTCTGCGGACGCGAGTAGAAGTACCTTGAAGTTTCCTAAGCAGAAACCACACTCTAGACTAGAGGTTGATAGCTCGTACCTGGATCTGCACACGGAAAACATGTGCTTGAAAGGGCATGAGTATACCACAATGGTACCCGGTAGGTTCCAAGCCTAACCTCGGTCAAGTAGTGACTAGGTCAGGTCAGGGCTCTACCGGTGTGATAATAATAAGCTAATAAGTAAGTTATATATATATATATATTACAGTAAATGAATCACGAAGATGTACATTAAATAGATTTCAAGAAAGCTCTCAGCTCAAAACAAGGTATAACAACAGAAGGATCTACCTGAATACTGTCCCGTAGTCCCAAACTAAGTATGCAATGCTGGGGGATCTCCGGAATACGTCCATAGTCCCAAAGTAAATATGCAGTGCGGGATATCCCGGAATACATCCATAGTCCCAAAGAAAATATATAGTACAGGGGGATCTCCCGGAATACGTCCGTAGTCCCAAAGTAAATATGCAGTATAGTGGGATCTCCCGGAATACGTTCGTAGTCCCAAACTAAATATACAATGCTGGGGGATCTCCCGAAATACATCCGTAGTTTCAAAGTAAATATGCAGCACAACCAATAACATAACAATTAGAGCAATGAAATTTAGAGTTTAGGCTAAGTTCAAACCGAGGAAAAATTGGAGTTTCACTAAACATGCTGCACAGAATTCAAGTAGACAATCAAACACGTAGGCATGATTTTCTAGTCTAAACAAAGTAATTACACATACTAGTGTAGTTCAAACAAGGAAAACATGTCATGATTTAGTGAAAATGGAGTTTTACAACAAATATCCCGTGTACGTACTCATCACCTCACGTACACGATCCTCATATATCAAGCAGTACCAAAATCCTAAGGGAAAGTTCTCCCACACAAGGTTAGGCAAGCAAGTTACCTCGAACCGCTCAAATCAATCTGAAACCACGTTCTTGCCACGAGTATCCAACTTCGAATGGCCCAAATCTAATCAAATCATTGCAGAATGTAAATATAACTACAAGTAACTACTTTAGCTAATGAATTCGAAGCTAAGGAAAGAAAATAGTCCCAAATTCTGAACACCCATTCACTCACGAGTATAACCATACCAAATTCACTCAAATATGATACCAGAATGTCGATCAAAATCCCAATATTTGGCCTAAGAACATTCTTCAATTTTCCCCAAATTTTCACCCAAAAATCCAAAATTAAGGATGAAATCAAGACTAGATTAGTGGGGTTTAATCATAAAGGAGTTCGAGATCATTACCCAACAACTTCCTCTGAAAATCTCCCCAAATTCCGCCTTCTACCGAGCTCTCAATCCATTTTTGTGAATATGAACTCAACCCTCATTTTTGAATTTTAAATTCTGCCCAGGCACGCCCTTCTTCATGAACGCGGTCAAAGCCTCGCGTTCGCAAAGCACAAAAAACTACTGCTCAAATTTCCTCTTTCGCGAACGCGAGTACCCTCTCGCGAACACGTAGCTTCACCTGCCAAACCCTTCGCGAACGCGTAGAAGAAATCCTTGGGGTCCAGCTGTTCCATATTTCCTCTTCGCGAATGCGTTCGCGATGCTTCCACTGGCCACATCTTCGCGAATGCGAGATCGACTTCACGAACGCGAAGAACAAATCTCTGCAACAAAAACACCAGAAAATGTGTTATCTTTCAAAAGTCCAAATGATCCGTTGACCACCCGAAACTCACCCGAGGCCCCCGGGACCTCAACCAAACATACGAACCAATCCTAAAACACCATATGCACTTAGTCGAGCCTTCAAACCACATCGAACAACATCAATAACACCAGTTACATACGGATTCAAGCCTAATGAACTTTGAAATTTCTGAATTCTACAAATGACACCGAAACATATCAAACCTAGTCCGAATGACTTTAAATTTCACACACAGGCCACAAATGAAACTATGAACCTACGCCCACTTCCGGAATCCCATTCCAGTCTCGATATCAAAATTTTCACTACCGGCCGAAATCGCCAAAAATCCAGCTTTCGCCAATTCAAGCCTAAATCTACCACGGACCTCCAAAACACATTTTGGACGCACTCCTAAGCCCAAAATCACCTCACAGAGTGAATGGAATTGATGGAATTTCATTCCGGAACCGTCTTCACTCAGTTCTGACTATGGTTCAAATTCTATGACTTTCTCATTTAGGGACTATGTGTCCCCAAACACTCTGAAACTCTCAACCAATCATCCCGGCAAGTCACAAAAGAAGAAATAAATATGGGGAAAGCAGTTATTAGGGGATCGAGGCTATAACTCTCAAAACTGCACTTGCGGTTAAGATAAGTCCTGCATCCTACCTAATGCAATTGACCGACCCGCCATTTCTTTCCTTCAGACCGGCCGGGTCGTTACATCCTCCCCCTCTTAAAACAATTGTTCGTCCTCGAACGAGTATAGATACATACCTGAAGCTGTGAAACGATGAGGGTAACGACTGTGCATATCCTGCCCGGTCTCCCAAGTTGCCTCCTCGACAGGCTGACCCCTCTACTGGACCTTTACTTAAGCAATGTTCTTTGACATGAGCATTCTGACCTGCCTGTCAAAAATAGCTACTGGCTTCTCAACATAAGATAGATCCTTGTCCAACTGGACTGAGCTGAAATCCAATACATGAGTCGGATCACCATGATACTTCCGGAGCATAGAAACGTGGAACACCAGATGAACTCCTTCTAGGTTGGGAGGTAAGGCAAGCTCATTAGCATCCTCCCCAACACGCCGCAATATCTCAAAAGGACCAATGTATCTCGGGCTCATCTTTCCCTTCTTCCCGAACCTCATGACACCCTTCATAAGCGATACCCGAAGTATGACCCAATCTCCAACCATAAATGCAAAATCCCGAACCTTCCGACCCGCATAACTCTTCTTTCTGGACTTAGCTGTGCGAAGTCTATCCCGAATCACCTTCACCTTATCTAGGGCATCCTTGACCAAATATGTACCCAACGATCGGGCCCCGCCCAGCTCAAACCAACCTACTGGGGACCGACACCGCCTGCCATACAAAGTCTCGTACGGTGCCATCTGAATGTTGGACTAGTAACTGTTGTTGTAGGCAAACTCCGCAAGCGGAAAGAATTGGTCCCATGACCCTCCAAACTCCATCACACAAGAACAGAGCATATCCTCAAGAATCTTAATCGTGCACTCGGACTGCCCGTCCGTCTGAGGGTGAAAGGTTGTGCTCATCTCCACCCTAGTACCCAACTCCTGTTGTACGGCTCTCCAGAACCTCTGTCTGAAATGATGGATACTGGGATACCGTGAAGGGGGAGAATCTCTCTGATATAAATCTCAGCCAATCTCTCTGAAGAGTAATTAGTCAACCCTGGGATAAAATGAGATGACTTGGCCAGCCGGTTCACAATCACCCAAATAGCATCGAACTTTCTCAAAGTCCGTTGAAGTCTAACTACAAAGTCCATGGTTACCCGTTTCCACTTCCACTCTGGATCTATAACCTCTAAAGCAAGCCACTCGGTCTCTAATGCTCATATTTAACCTGCTGACAGTTGAGACAATTGGTCACAAACCCAACTATATCCTTCTTCATCCTCCTCCACCAATGGTGTTGTCTCAAATACTGGTACATCTTCGAAGCACCCAGATGGATGGAATAACGCGAGTACTGGGCCTCCTCAAAAACCAACTCCCGAAACCCATCCACATTGGGCACACATATTCGACCCTGCATCCTCATCACGCTATCATCACCAATAGTCACATCTCTAACATCACCCCACCGAAGCATGTCCTGAAGAACTAGAAGGTAGGGATCATCATACTGACGCTCCCTGATGCAGTCATAAAGAGAATACCGAGCGACCACACAAGCCAATACTCGGCTCGGCTCGGCTCGGCTCTGTAATATCCAATCTCACGAAATGACTGGCAAAGGCTTGAACATCCAATGCTAAGGGCCTCTCAGCTGCTGAAGATATGCCAGACTCAAACTCTCCGCCCGGCGACTCAAGGTGTCAGTCACTACATTGGCCTTCCCCGGATGGTGCAATATAGTGATATCATAGTATTTAAGTAGCTCCAACCACCTCCGCTGACGCAAATTAAGGTCCTTTTGCTTGAATAGGTGCTGCAAACTTTGGTGATCAGTGTAGATCTCACAAGGAACACCGTACAAACATTGACGCCAAATATTCAAGGCGTAAACAATGGCTGCTAACTCAAGATCATGGACATGATAATTCTTCTCATGCACCTTCAATTGTCTGGACGCGTAGGCAATCACCCTTCCGTCCTGCATCAATACCACTCCAAGACCAATCCTTAAGGTATCACAATAAACAATGTAAGACCCCGAAACCTGTTGGCAATACTAATACTGGGGTTGTAGTAAAAGTTGTCTTGAGCTTCTGAAAGCTCTCCTCACACTCCTCAGTCCACTTGAACAGAGCACCCTTCTAGGTCAGCCTGATCATAGGTGCTGCAATAGATGAAAACCCCTCTACAAAGCGACGCTAGTATCCCGCCAAACCAAGGAAACTACGGATCTCCATTGTTGATGATGGTCGAGGCCAACTCTGCACTGCCTCCACCTTCTTCGGATCTACCTTGATCCCATCACATGATACCACGTGACCCAAGAATGCCACTAAATCAAGCCAGAATTCACAGTTAGAAAATTTTGCATACAATCTCTTCTCCCTCAAAGTCTAAAGCATAGTCCTCATGTGTTGCTCATGATCTTTCCGAGACCGTTAATATACCAAAATGTCGTCAATAAACACAATGACGAATGAATCAAGATAAGGCTGGAACACACTATGCATCAATTGTATAGAGGCTGCTGGGGCATTGGTCAGCCCAAAAGACATGACAAGAAACTCATAATGACCATATCGTGTCTTGAAAGAAGTCTTCGGGATATCCAGCTCCTCAATCTTCAGCTGATGATAACCAGAACATAATTCAATCTTAGAAAACACCCTGGCACCCTGTAATTGATCAAATAAATCATCGATGCGAGGCAAAGGATACCTATTCTTTATTGCGACTTTGCTCAACTACCGATAGTCAATACACATACACATAGAACCATCTTTTTTCTTCACAAACAAGACAGGAGCACCCCAAGGTGATACACTAGGCCTGATGAAACCCTTATCAAGCAACTCCAGCAACTGCTCCTTCAACTCCTTCAATTCAGAAGGAGCCATGCGGTAAGGAGGAATATATATGGGATGAGTGTTCGGCAACAAATCAACGCAAAAATCAATATCTCTATCGGGCTGCATGCCGGGAAGGTCAGCTAGAAACACATCAGGGAAGCCCCTCACTACTGGAACTGACTCCACTGTAGGGGTATCAATACTGACATCTCTTACATAGGCCAAATACGAATCACACCCCTTCTCAACCATTCACTGAGCCTTAAAAAATGAAATGACCCTGCGGGGAGTATACTCTAAGGTACCTCTCCACTCTAATAGCCGTAAGCCTGGCACAACCAGCGTCACGGTCTTAGCGTGACAGTCAAGAATAGAATAATGGGGAGACAACCAGTCCATGCCCAAGATACATCAAAATCTACCATACTGAGCAATAATAAATCGGCTATGGTCTCAAAACCACTAAGAGAAATCAAACACGACCGATATATACGGTTCACAACAAGAGAATCTCCCATAGGAGTAGATACATAAAGGGAAACTCAAAGAATTCCGAGATACCCCAAATGTGGAGCAAAATTAGAAGACACATATGAATACGTAGAGACTGGGTCAAATAATACTGATGCATCCCTATGACAGATAGGGATAATACCTGTGATGACTGAATCTAAAGCGACAACCTCTGAACAGGCCGGAAGGGCATAGTACCTGGCCTGGCCTCCCCCTCTAGCGAGACCTCAACCTCCCTGACCTCCACCTCGAGCTGCCTGAGTAGGTGGAGCGGCAGCTAGGGCTGGAAAAATAGCAGGAGGACTCGGTGGAGCATGTGGTGGCTGAGAAGTCTGTGGAGGTGCACCCCTCCTATATCTGGGTCAATCCCAAACCATATGACAAGTATCACCACACTCAAAACAACCCCTTGGAGGATGCGGTGGCTGTGACTGAATCAGACCTAGTCTGCTGGACTGGCCGATAATAGCACCTCGAGCAGGAGCCACACTAGATACTAGCGGTGCATAATAAGGCTCATGAGGCCTAGGGGAGATGGAACACTGCTGGCTGCTGGAAGAGCTGAATGAACAGGGCAACTCATAAAACCTTTACCATGGCGTGCTGCTGGCGCACGAGCTCCTAAAAAATGACCAGTCTCTCAAGACCTCTTAGCCTCTTTCTCCTCTCTGTCTCGGGAAAACATGCCCTCCACCCTTCTGACAATACTCACGGCCTACTGATAAGTGATATCCATCTCTAACTCCCTGTCCATACTAGTCCAAATACTAGGGTGGAGTCCCTCAATGAAGCGATGAACCTCTCTCTGATTGTAGCAACTAAAGTCGGTGCATGTCAAGCCAACTCACTGAAATGGACTGCATACTTCGACACAATCATAGAACTCTGGCGTAGTTGCTCAAACTCTGTGCGCCAAGCATCCGTGAGGCTATGAGGGACATACTCACGTAAAACAATATCTGAGAACTGAGTCCAAGTGAGTGAGGCGACCTCGTTCGGACTACTCAGCTCATAGGCACGCCACCACTGATATGCCGCTCCCCTCAGTTGGAAAGAGGTGAAAGAAACCCCACTCATCTCCACAATGCCCATAGTGCGGAGAATGCGATGACACTCCTCAAGAAAACCCTAAGCATCATCTGAAGCTAGTCCGCTGAAAATAGGTGGGTGGTACTTCTTGTACCTCTCAAGCCTGACTTGCTCTGCCTCAAAAGCAGCTACCCTGGTCTCCTGCTTAACCGGAGCCACTTGGGGCATAGGCATAAACTCTGGACCCTCTGCTCAGGAGTGCGTGATGCGGGAGTCTGTGCCCATCCCCCGACCTTAGATGTGGCTGGAACTATCGGAATCAGCCCAGCCTGAGCCAAAGTGTTGAACATGTTCATGAACTGAACCAAAGTTTCCTGAAGGGTTGGAGCAACAATAGGAATCTCCGGTGCGGGTCCTCCAGCTGAAGGTGTTGGGGGATCCTCTGTCGCAGCTCGTGCAGGTGCTCGAGTTGCACCACATGCTCGTTCTCTACCCCGACCACGGCCTCTAGCGACCCTGGCAGAGGGCTCAGGTGCCTGATTGTCGGTCCTCCCTGTACGGGTCCTCACCATCTATGAGAAAGACTAGAATAGAAATTTTTAGAAATTTTGATGTCAATAACTCGCACGACAAGGAAATCAAAGAAGTATGATATTTCTTAACAGTTACATAGCCTCCCGAAGATAAGTACAAACATCTCTGAACCGACCCACGAGACTCTAATAAACCGTCTTGTGACTCACGACTCATATGAACCTAGTGCTCTGATATCAACTTTTCATGACCCATTTTACCCCTCCGAAAGGTGTCGTGATGGCACCTAGTCTCTACGACTAGGTAATCCTATTATTGCGGAAAATGAAAAGAAACATAAAGATAAAAGCCAAAATAGTATAATGTAATAAACATGGATAGTGTCGCTCGGCGTATACAATATAGTCACTCCCAAAACCCAGAATGTTGCCAGTCACAAGCTACTAAATATCGACATTGCTCTTTATAAAAGTCTGAAGAAAACAAGGGAAAATTTCTACGGGGGGGAATAGAAGGAGACTCCGATGTCTGCGGACGTGAGCTGAAGTACCCTGAAGTTTCCTAAGAAGTAACCAAACAGTAGACTCGAGGCTGATAGCTCGTACCTGGATCTCCATATGAAAAATATGTGCGGGAAAGGGAATGAGTACATCACAATGGTCCCCAGTAAGTGGAAACCCTAAGCCCGATCGAGTAGCGACGAGGTCAGGTCAGGGCCCTTCCGGTGTGATTATAATAAGCTAAAGTAGTAATATATATATATTACAGTAAATGAATCACGGAGATCTATAGTAAATAGAAGTCAAGAAATCTTTCAGCTCAGAACAAGCTATAAGAACAGAGGGATCTCCCGTGATACCGTCCCGTAGTCCCAAAGTAAGTATGCAGTGCTGAGGGATCTCTGGAATACGTCCGTAGTCCCAAAGTAAATATGCAGTGTTGGGGGATCTCCTGGAATATGTCCGTAGTCCCAAAGTAAATATATAGTACAGGGGGATCTCCCAAAATACGTTTGTAGTCCCAAAGTAAATATGCAGTACAGGGGGATCTCCCGGAATACGTACGTAGTCCCAAACTAAATATGCAATGTTGGGGGATTTCCCGAAATACGTTCGTAGTTCCAAAGTAAATATGCAGCACAACAATAAATATAACAGTTACAGCAATGAAATTTACAGTTTAGGCTAAGTTCAAACCAAGGAAAACCAGGAGTTTCACTAAACATGTTGCACAGAATTCAAGTAGACAATCAAACACGTAGGCATGTTTTTCTAGTCTAAACAAGGTAACTACGCATACTAGTGTAGTTCAAACAATGAAAACATGCTATTATTTAGTAAAAATGGAGTTTTACAATAAATATCCCGTGTACGTACTCTTCACCTCACGTACACAATGCTCATATATTAAACAGTACCAAAATCCTAAGGGAAAGTTCCCCCACACAAGGTTAGGAAAGCCACTTACCTCGAACCGCTCAAATCAATATGAAACCATGCTCTTGTCACGAGTATCCAACTCCGAATGGACCAAATCTAATCAAATCAATTGCATATTGTAAATATAACTACAAGTAACTACTTTAGCTAATGAATTCGAAGCTAAGGCAAGAAAATAGAAAAACGCCCAAAACGCCTCTCAAGCCCACGTCTCGGAATCGAGTAAAAGTCATAAATTCCGAACACCCATTCACTCACGAGTCTAACCATAAAAAATTCATTCAAATCCGATACCAAAATCTCGATTAAAATCCCAAAATTCGGCTTAAGAACTTTCTTCAATTTTCTCCCAATTTTCACCCAAAAATCCAAAATTAATGATGAAATCAAGACTAGATTAGTAGGGTTTAATAATAAAGGAGTTAGAAATAATTACCCAATAACTTCCTCCAAAAATCACCCCACTTACCATTACCCAATATCTCATAAAGGAGTTAGAAATCATTACCCAATAACTTCCTCCGAAAATTTCCCCAAATTCCGCCTTCTACCGAGCTCTCAATTAATTTTTGTGAATATGAACTCAACCCTCGTTTTTGAACTTTAAATTCTGCCCAGGAACGCCCTTCTTCATGAACGCGGTCAAAGCCTCGCATTCACGAAGCACAAAAATCCACTGCTCAAATTTCCTCTTTCGTGAACGCGAGTACCCTCTCGCGAGCGCGTAGCTTCACTTGCTAAACCCTTCGCAAACGCGTGGTTCCATACACGAACGCGTAGAAGAAATATTTGGGGTCCAGATTTTCCATATTTCCTCTTCGCGAATGCGTTCAACTCCTCGCGTTCGTGATGCTTCCACTGGCCACACCTTCGCGAACGCGAAGAACAAATCTCTGCAACAAAAACACCAGAAAATCTTCTATATTTCCAAAGTCCAAATGATCTGTTGACCACCCGAAACTCACCCGAGGCCCCTGGGACCTCAACCAAACATACCAACCAATCCTAAAACACCATACAAACTTAGTCGAGGCTTCAAACCACATCGAACAACATCAAAAACACGAGTTACATACGGATTCAAGCCTAATGAACTTTGAAATTTCTAAATTCTACAAACGGCGCCGAAACATATTAGACCTAGTCCGAATGACTTCAAATTTCACACACAGGTCACAAATGACAGTACGAACCTACAGCCACTTCCGGAATTTCCAATCGGGCTCCATATCAAAATTTCCACTACTGGCCGAAATTGCCAAAAATCTAGCTTTCGCCAATTCAAGCCTAAATCTACCACGGACCTCCAAAACACATTACGGATGCGCTTCTAAGACCAAAATCAACCACTGAGCTAATGGGATTGAGTGGAATTCCATTCTAGAACCGTCTTTACACAGTTCCGACTACGGTCCAAATTCTAAGACTTAAGCTCTCATTTAGGTAGTAAGTGTCCCAAAACACTCCGAAACTCTCAACCAATCATCCCGGCAAGTCACAAACGCGGAAATAGATATGGGGAAAGTAGTAATTAGGGGATTGGGGCTCTAACTCTCAAAATGACCGGCTGGATCGTTACAATTTAATCGCAAAATAATGTCAAAAATAGCTATTATGCTTCAGCTAAATGGTAACTGGGATAGATTTGGGAGATACAGATATTTTAATGTTTACGGAATTGTAGTCAGCGATGATTCAAATTATAGTCAATTGAATTCTGCAATCGCAGAGCATCTAATGATCGATACATCAGAAAAAATCATTGAAATCAAATGCATTGTCAACGAACATTGTCCTCCAATGGAAATTTGAAACGATATGGGAGTTCGAGTACATGAAGCCGAAAAAGGAAAAAAAAGATTAGGAATGTATCCACTATGTATAACAGTGCGTGATTTCGATTTGGAATGCAGTATCTCTAATCCGAACACAATTGCAGGTTTACTCTGTTATTTCAGTGGTGATGTTTGTTTATATTTCATGTGTTCCACAACTCTTTTTACAATATAGCTTAAAAAATACTATATAACAAGTGTAGTTCAACTGTTATGGATATAGAAGTATTGAATTTCACGTGTTCTACATTTTTGCTACAAACTATCTATAATGTATGTCTGAACTGTAGTTAGCTTTTAAATGAGTTCAGGTTCATCTGGAACACTGAAGTTGATTGATATGCCAACATTAATATGAAATTATCGTCATAACAAAACATACACCAAATGTTATTGAAGTAGGCCAAGTCTATAAAGATAAGCAAACAATTGCCAGTGCAATGAAACACTATTCTGTCATGAACAAGTTCCAATTTAGGGCGAAAAGGTCTAGTGCAAGAAGGTAGGAACAGTTCAACTGTCAAAATCATATTTTTGTTTAATTTGTAGTTTCTTTTTATTTTTTTGTATAGTTTGTAATATCATTGTATACAAATTGTATATAATTTGTAACTTTTTTTTTACATAAATTATTAAATATTAGATTTTGATGCTTAAACAGCCTATTATTTTGTAGCTACATTTTCCATAACATTATTTAAAATGTTTTATTCTGTAGCTACTGCTTGGTATGTGTTGGGGATAATTTTACATGGCACTTCAAGTCCACCAGCATAAATGATTCAGCATTGTTCAAGGTTCGAAAATTCAACGGCTTGTACACATGTTCATTGATGGACAATACATACATACAACGCAAACCTACTTCCATGGTAGTTGGTAGCATGGTTATACCAAAATATGCGGATCCTAAGACAATTGACACACCAGAAGACATACAAACTGATATGTTGTCTGAACATGGTGTGAACTAAACATACATGAAAGCTTGGAGAGCAAAGGAAAAGGCTTTGGAATTTTTGAGAGGTCATCCTGCTGATTCCTACAGTCGCTTGCCAAGTTATTTGTATATTCGAGAGAATACTTATCTGGGGTCGGTAGTTAAATTACAGAAGACTGACGATGACTATTTCTTGTACTCATTTGTTGCCATTAGCACGTCAATCGAGGGTTGGGAGTATTGTAGACCAGTTGTAGTAGTTGATGGGACCTTCTTAAAGTCGGCATATAGGAGAATTATGCTAATAGCTAGCACAATAGATACAACAGGTATTATAGATTAATTGTAGAAATATTGTTGTAAATTTGTTTTTTAGTATGTATTTTTTTCCTCTCCAGTTTTATTATGAAAATTGAATTTCTTTTTTCCAACTGTGATAGGTAGCATACTACCACTGGCATATGTTGTTGTTGATTCAGAAAATGACGTATCATGGAAATATTTTTTGAGCAATTCAAACATGTGTATGGTGAAAAACCAAATATATGTGTTGTTTCAGATAGGAATGAGAGTATCTTGACGGAAACATCTATTGTTTATACGAGCATGCCACATTATGCTTGCATGTGGCATATTTGGACAAATATAAGGTCAAAGTTCAAGAAGGGTCATCTAAATTTAAGCGAATTGTACTCCACGACACGATCATACACACTTGATGAATTTAATGAAAGAATGTCAAAGATTGAAGAGAACGACACGCGTGTTAAAGCATACCTATACGATATTGGCTGTCACGGATGGTCTTGGGTACATGCTACGGTGAACAGAACATGGACAATGACATCAAACATTGCAGAGTCATTGAATGCAGTAACAAAAGATGCAAGAGAGTTGCCTATAGTAGAACTATTAGAGTACATGAGGACTCTTCTTGAACGTTGGACTAATGAAAAGTTATTGAAATCAAAGGGTAAATTTACATACCTTGGGAAAAAATACAACAAAGAGTTGGAGGACAATAGGACATTATCGTAGAAGATGACAGTAAGCTATATCCAATAACATCAGATCAATGATTCAATCAAACTAAATACATACTGTTAATTGTGGATATAATGTTGTATAATTGTAGTTATTTGTCTATGTTTCTGATAACTTATGTTGTGTTTGTGATGAAATTGTAGGTGAGGGCTTCAACGGATCACATCCATACAGTGATAGATGGTGTGAAGCCCTTTATTGTTTGTCTTCGAAACAAGAGATGTAGTTGTGGACAATTCCAGCTTGATGAACTTCTATGTGCACTGGATTTGGTGACTTTGAGGCACAAGAATGAGTCTTATGAAAACTATTGTTCTCCTTATTACACGAGGGAGAGACTTTTGCATACTTATGAAATACCAGTAGACCTGCTGCCTGACGAAAGCAAATGGAATGTGTCACAACATATAGCTGAAGAAGTTGGAATGCCACCTACTGGAAAAAGACAGTCATGAAGACCTCAAATACAAAGATACAACCATATGATGAAGTAAATACATTGAAGTACAAGGTTTCATGTGGAAACTGCGGACTAGAAGGGCATAATTCTTCTTCTTCCGAACTTGTGTTCTATCGTTCTGTCACGACCCAAATTCCCAACCCCCGGGATCGTGATGGCGCCTAACACCATACTTGCTAAGCAAGCCAATGCTAGAATTTAGCTAACCGAATTCTTTTACAGAATTATTTAAACATAAGTAAACAGTTTAAAATGAGTGCGAAATCTATTACTATTCCACCAATGATATCAATAATAATTAAGTAACGAAACGAAACCACGAAACTAATGCTAATATTGAACTACCCAGAATCTGGTGTCACAATTCACGAACTACTAAGAATACTACAAGTATTTGGCGAAAAATATGTATATATATATATATATATATATATTCTGAATGAACTAAAACAAAAATCTAATTAATAAGAGGAAGACTCTAGGAATCTGCGGACGCCAGCAGATCTACCTCGTGTCTCTGTGTGAATGCTCAACTACTGCTCAAAGAATTAGAGATGTCCGGTACCTGGATCTGCACAAGAAGTGCAGAGTGCAGTATCAGTACAACCGACCCCATGTACTGATAAGTGCCAAGCCTAACCTCGACAAAGTAGTGACGAGGCTACAGCGGTGCCTTTATAATATAACCTGGATACAATGTATAATGAAACAAGAAGGGAATAATAATAAATTAAACAGTACTTGCAACCAATGAATAAAATAACTCGGTTAACTCTTCCAGTTCTCAGCTATAACCAATTCTCACAAAAATTTCCAAGTTTCAGTTTAAAATAACCGTAAGTGCAGAATATGAAATGACAACAATAAAACAGTGAGTATTCCAGTTTTTATGTTTAAAAATTAGTAAAATATGAATATCCTCCCTTATTGCTCCTTGTTGCGGCGTGCATTTATGTCTTGTACACAGAAAGTTGTACTATTCATAAACTTCATCAATTATTATTTCACCATGAAACCAATCGGAATATATAGTAAAACACTGTCGACCAACTCACTTTTTTATGTATCACAATGAAGCCTAGGGAACAACTAACACTTCCAAAATACTTGAAACAATACTTAACAACAAGTTGACGAAAACAAGTAGACATGGGAACATCAATGATCATAAAACAATTAAGCTAGGGATCAAATAAATTGGAAAAGGGGAAGGGATCATGTTCAACGGATTTGGTGGTGCATCGATACTCGTCACCTCACCTATACACCACTCACATGCAATTCCACATAGCATTTAAGTTGGGGGTTCCTATTCCCTCAAGTCAAGGTTAAGCTAAACACTTACCTCAAATTCACAAGCAATTCACTGCTCAAGCACAGAATTTGCCTCTAACCCGCTCGAATCTAATCACAATTGGTTCAATATCATTAATTATTGCTAAAGGCATTAACTTTAATGAAAAATCATGGTTTTCGTATCAAAAGACAAAAATCGACCCCGGGCCCGCTTGGTCTAAACTCGAGGTTCGGACCAAAACCCGTTTACCCATTCTCCCACGAGCCCTGATATACAATTGGTTTTGGAACCCTACCTCAATTCGAGGTCTAAATTCCCAAATTTCAAAGTTCTTAAGTTCTACCCAAAAATCCCAATTTTTACAATGAAAACTCTAGATTCTAAGTTGAAATCTTGTTAAAATTTGTTAAGGATTGAAAAGAATTAGTTAGAGATCACGTACCAATGATTTGGAGAAGTTTGGGTCTTTGAAAAATCGTCTATGAAGGTTTAGGGTTTGAGAGAATTGAAAAATGGGTAAAAATCCCGCCCAAAATCTCACTTAACAGGCTGCAGTAAACGCAATTGCGATCAGGGGTTCGCAATTGAGATTTCTTTGAAATCATGCTGTATCTGGGGCCTTCGCAATTCCGGCCAAAGTTTCACATTTGCAACGTTGGCCTTCCCAGGCCTTCTTCGCATTTGCGACAATATTGTCGCATTTCCCAGGCCGGCAGACTTCGCATTTGTGAGATCAGAGGCTTGTGCAAAACACCAGATGCACAGCTATGTTTATTAAGTCTAAATCACTCCGTGGCCTATCCAAAACTCACCCGAGCCCTCGGGGCTCCATACCAAACATGCACGCAAGTCTAAAAATATCATACAAACTTGCTCGTGTGATCAAATCATCAAAATAATGTCAAAAACTACGAATCTAACCTCAAAACTCATGATTTTCTCAAGAACACTTCAATTTCACTATTTCTCAACCGAACGTCCGAATCACATCAAATCAACTCTGATTCTCACCAAATTTCACAGATAGAACTTAAATATCATAACAAACCTATACCGGAATCCGAACCAAAATACAGACACGATACCAACGATTTCACACATTAGTTCATTTCTTTATTTCCTTAATAATCTGGAAAAAAAATAATTTTCTTTAAAAATTGATATCTAAGGTTAGGGCCCTCGGAATTCAATTCGGAACATACGCCCAAGTCCCATATTTTACTGCGAACCTCCGGGATCATCGGAAAACAGATCCGGGTCCGTTTACTCAAAATATTGACCAAAATCAACTAAAACCAAATTTAACTCTCAAAATTTATTATTTCATATATTTTCACATAAAGCTTTTCCGTTTCGCGCCAGGACTACGCACGCAAATTGAGGTAATTAAAAATTAATCTTTTTAATGCTAATGAGCCCGAAATAGGTTTTTAATTCATAAGATGACCCTTTGGGTCATCATACGTTCACAACTGGTGCACCTTTTCTTCTTGCTAATCTGCCAGCCACCTTGCTCTCACTAATTGCTCCAGTATCTTGCTTCTTCCTAGCATTATCCCAAAAGTAGCTCTCGATAACGTCTACGATGTTGATCAATATCAAAAAGGTCTTCCTTTGAAACTGCTAGCTCTCCAATGTTGGTATATTCTGCAAATGCCGCAACGTATACACCACAGTCATTGCAAAAAAGAAATTGAGGAAAATATTTAGCATTCAGTGTAAAATAAGAAACTGTTAAATAGATAGGAGGTAAAGAAGTTTTTTCATACAGTGTTCCCTCTTTTTGTTGGGGTATCTCACCGACCAACCACTGAATGTCAAGACGGTCAGTAACACCTTTTTCAATGTACGCCTTTGTGTTCTTGAAGTTGATTTCTGGACGTGTCACGGCCAGATTTCCCCTTCTGTTGGGTATCGTGATGGCACCTAGTCTTAAGGACTTGGTCAGCCTAAAAATTATAAAATAACAACAGTAATAAATAACATCTAATAACTTCTGAAATGAAACTCTCTGTACAGTTTACAATTTCCGCAAAACCAGTAGTACAAGTCATAAGCTCTACAGAGTTTACTACAACTTCTAAATACAACTGTTCAGAAATAAGTAAAGACAGTGCATGAACAAAATGGGATGGTGACTCCGAAGCCTGCGAACGTTGTAGCAGGTTTACCTTGAGTCTCCATAACAGCAATCTGCACTGCTAACTAATGATCAACCGGCTACGTAATACCTGGATCTGCACAAAAATATGCTGAAGTGTAGTATGAGCACAACACAGCGGTACCTAGCAAGTATCAAGACTAACCTCAGTGGGGTAGTGACGAGGAATAGTCAAGACACCTACTAGACTATATAACCTGAACAAATATAAGTATAGAAACAACAGGGTATGATATCTACATAAAGACTACGCGATGTGGCTAACAAAGCAGTAATTGCAATAAGGAGGGTAAACAATAAATACCAGCGGAATACCCAAATAATGACACAACAGGATGAACGGAAACAAATCCATAATTCCAAAATCACAGATAGAGGCAAGACATGTAATAGCTCAACAACAACGACCGTTTTCATATCAGGTTGTTAGTCAATAGCACTCCACGAGGTACCAAACCTCAGATTATTCTCACTCACGGGTCCCAATACCTGAACCCTAACTCCTGGAAACTTGTGCCCTAATTACATCTCGTAATCGTACTGACGACTCACGTGCAAAATAGAGCCATTCTCACATAGAAGGCAAGTAAAAAGGGATATCCGTCTATACTCAACAATAACAAAGAAGCCCCTTTAATACGATAAGAGTCCTTAACTACGTGTATGCATGTGCAAGTGTCCTAACATAGTTTACACCAGCTAGTAAGCATAAGGAAAGAAACGAACAGTACGTAGGATGTGTTCTCACAACTTTCACAAGATAAAGCTCACACAGGTAAGTATACTACTACACAATTATCAATAACAAGAATTCCTCCAAGCCAACACAAGTCATCACTATCAATCCCTGAAACAGCCCACCTTGTCTCGCCACACGTGCATAATTATGTTCCCACCTTGTCTTGCCACATGCGCAACCCACATATATATATTCCTCATTGTCACGCCGCATGTGCAATATCACTGGTAACCACAACACGGTAGAAACCTCGTGCAAATACCCATATTAACAATCGCGTGGCAAAAACCTCGTGCATCACCACAACAAGTACAATAGTAACAATGACAATAATACAAAGTGCGGTAAGAAATCAACTCAAGAACCTTCGATCATAAGAAAAGGTAAATCTAGTTCACAAGGAGTGACCACCATAAGGAGAATTAGGCATAATAAGAACATCTCAACAAGGAAGAAAATAACATGTAATAATAGTCCCACAATGTACGGTTCAACAACAAGAAACTAACACGAGTCCAATAATTCCAAATAAAGACGAGTCCACTAAGGGATAGAACCTCTAAGCTTCTTTTAAGGTTTGCCAATTACGGGGGAAGATGCAGCCAATTCAACCAAAGGTAGACAATGAGAAGGTCACCATAACCTCAATTAAGGGAGAACATTTACAAAAGAAAAGCAATCCCTACCACCTGCCCTCTACTCGGAAAGCAATCCCTACCACCTGCTGAAATGAAACATCCGAATCTAACTACCGAGCCATGCTGAATCGAACATCATTCCTGAGCCCCTCAATGAATCTAAGGACAATTGTAGCGACCAAAGCAGGTGCATGTCTAGCCAACTCACTGAATCTGACGGCATACTCTGATACTGACATAGTGCCCTAGCGCAGCTCCTCAAACTCCATCTGCCATGCATCTCGAAGGGACTGAGATACAAACTCACTCAGGAACATCTCTGAAAACTTAACCCATATGAGTGAAGCTGACTTGGTCGGGCTACCCAACTTGTACAAAGAATGCAGTGACACTCCTCCATGAAACCTTGGGCATCATTTATCCCAAACCACTAAAGGTAGGAGGATGGTACTTCTTGTACCTCTCAAGTCTAAGTTATTCTTCTTCAGATGTTGTTTCCCTAACCACAGGCTGAAATAGAACCACAGGTTGGGTCGCCATGACACCTGGAACCTAACCAACATGGACTCTCTACTCTGGAATGTCGGCGGCGGAAGTCTGAGCTCCTCCTCGAGTCTGTAAAGTAGCTTGTGCACCCGGAATCAATCCAACCCGAGTCAATGTACCAAACATACTCAGGAACTGTGCTAAGGCCTCCTGAAGTCCGGGGGTAACAGCAGGCGCCTCCGGTACCTGCCCCCAACTGGAATTACTGGAGGCTCCTCAACTGATGCTCTGGTAGGTGACCTAGCTGCGGCACGTGCTCCTCGTAGGACTTTGTCTCAGCCCCTAACGACATCTTCACTGGGGGTAGCGTCATCAGGAACTGCAGCTCGTGTCCTAACCATCTATTAGAGAATGAAATGATAAAAGTTCAAAATTTGAGATCAACGAACTCGCACGGTAGGAATGAAGGAATTGAAATTCTCCTAGTAGTTTCGTAGCCTCTCGAAGATAAGTACAGACGTCTCTGTACCGATCCGCAAGACTCTACTAAACTCGCTTATGACTCGTAGAACCTATGAACCTAGACTAATATTATGGAGTAACAACAATAATAAATAACATCTAATAATTTCTGAAATGAAACTCTCTATACAGTTTACAATTTCCCCAAAACTATTAGTACAAGTCATAAGCTCTACATAGTTTACTACAACTTCTAAATACAACTGTTCAAAAATCAGAAAAGACAGTGTATGAACAAAATAGGACAGTGAATCCAAAGCCTGCGAACACTGCAACAAGTTTACATTGAGTCTCCACAACATCAATATGCGCTGCTAGCTAATGATCAACTGGCTACACAATACCTAGATCTGCAAATAAAATATGCAGAAGTGTAGTATGAGTACACCACATGTTACACCCCGCAATATTACGTCAATATTACGTCCCGCAGTATTATATTACGACAATGACACCTTGTAGTATTACATTACGGTGATGTTACGCTTTGCAGTAATAAGTTAAGAAGATGTTTCACCTTGCAGTAATATACGTTAAATTTTTCGCAAGGTAATTGACATCAGTCCAAGTAAAAGATTATTTGGAGATTATAAGGATTATGCTATTTCACAAGCGATTAGTATATTCATGAAGGTGAAAGGGGGAGACAGTCAAAGAAAATGAATTTTGTCCAAGTTTGGCATTTTGGGATAAAATATGGGTCGAGCGATAATACCCGATAATATAGACTAGTACCATGCAAGGACCATGGTAGTACGATGTATAAAGTATATTAAAAATAAGTAGAATTTTGAGTAATTCGAGAAATTTTTAAACTATTCGGGTAATTAATTAATTATCGGATAACGGGACATTACCCAATTAACTAATAAGTGGGTAAAGATTAATAATCTTCACCCACCCTTCCGCGTGGCATAAAGCCATAATGGCAAAGGATGACTCTTGGTCACTTTGCAAGATGGCTACTATGTAATAACCAAATCATGACTTAAGTTAAAGTCTTGATAAGATTTGTAAATCCTATCCATGAGATTTAGTAGGAATTCATTGTAAAGTCCAAAACCACAATCTTCCTTCGGCTTAAAGCCAAGGACTTTGAAGCAGAAGCATTTCATTTTTAAACAAAAGATTCATTTGAAGCAATTTCGTCCAAAGTTCAACAAATCAAAGCAAGATTTCGTTCCTCAATTTCAAAACGCAGAAGCTTAAATCCAATTTTTGGGTTCTAAATTCAATCCATGAATATTTCCAACGGGATAATTGTACGGAGTTGTTCCTACTCCAGGCATGTTAAGGCTATCCCTTCTTTCTTTTGGCATGGTCCAAATTATACTGAAGAAACGAGCAAATACGCGATTTCTATAAATTACTCTATTCATAGAAATAGTAAGGGTGTCTATATTCTTGATTCCCCATAAGAATTATTATTTATTTTCTGTTCATGGGTCTCAGAATAATACGCAGTTGGAAAAGTTTATCCGGGAGGAATATTGAGATTATTACGTACTTTTCATGCATTTCATACATGTGCATTGAACCATGATCAGATGGCGTTATATACGCGTATATATGTAAATATATGTATATGGGATATGGGAAAAGGTTACGGCATTATATACGCACCACCACCTGATCAGCTGGTATATGATGATGTTGCCCACAGTGGCTGAAATATGATTCAAACGGCGTTATATACGCGTATATATGTATGTATATATATATATGATTCAAACAGCGTTATATACGGGTATATATGTATGTATGTGTATATGGGATATGGGAAAGGTTATGGCGTTATATACGCACCACCACCTGATCAACTGGCATGCGATGATGATTTTGCCTACAGTGGCCGGTATGATATGATGGGATGCCCTCAGAGGCTGATGATGTTATGAAACATATACCTATGCACGACATAACATTCATACGCATATGCATGATGCTAAAAGTGATTTATTATTTACAGATTTATCCAGACATACAGGTTGAGTCAATTACTCTATATCTCTTCCATGTCTCTTATGTATTTATTTATGTGCCTTACATACTCGGTACATTATTCGTACTGACGTCCCTTTTGCCTGGGGACGCTGCGTTTCATGCCCGCAGGTCCTGATAAACAGGTCGAGATCCCTCCAAGTGGGCAATCAGCTCAGCGGAAGATGTTGGTGCGCTCCATTTGCTTCGGATTTGTTCGTTGGTTAGTATGATTTAGACACGCATTGCTTGGTAAGGCGGGAATCTGTCCCAACCTTTATGATATTTATACTCTTAGAGGCTTGTAGACATATGTCGTGAATATAAAGGATTTTACGGCCTGGCCGGCCTATGTTTTGAATTTATAAATTATTATGTTGGCCTATTAGGCCCGTATGTCATGTGTATGTAATGATTTAATAAGAAAGATACGTTGCATTGGTACTCGGTTGGGTAAGGTACTGGGTGCCCGTCGCGTCCCATCGGTTTGGGTCGTGACACCACAGATTGAGGAAAGACATGTAATAACTCAACAACAACGACCGTTTTCACATTTGGTTATTAGTCAATAGCACTCCACGAGGTACCAAACCTCAGACTATTCTCACTCATGGGTCCAATAACTGAACTCTAACTTTTGGCATCCTGTGACCTCATTAATTCTCGTAATCACACTGACGACTCACGTGCCAAATAGAGTCATTCTCACATAGAAGGCAGGTAAACAAGGATATCCGTCTATACTCAACAATAACAAAGAAGTCCCTTTAATCCGATAAGAGTGCTAAACAAGGTGTATTCCTGTGCAAGTGTCCTAACATAGTTTATACCAGCTAGTAAGCATAAGGAAAGAAACGGATAGTACGTAGGATGTGTTCTCACAACTTTCACAAGATAAAGCTCACACAGGTAAGTGTACTACCACACAATTATCAACAACAAGAATGCCCCCAGACCAACACAAGTCATCATAATCAATCCCTGACACAACCCACCTTGTCTCTCCACGTGTGCAATAGTAAAGTAAATGCCCACCTTGTCTCTCCACACGTGCATAATCATGTTCCCACCTTGTCTCGCCACATGCGCAACCCACATATATATATCCCGTCTTGTCACGCCGCATGTTCAATATTAATGGTAACCCCAGCATGGCAGAATCCTCGTGAAAATCCCCATATCAACAACCACACTGCAGAAACCTTGTGTATCACCACAACAAGTACAACAACAAAAATGACAATAATACAAAGTACGGTAAACAATCAACTCAAGAACCTTTGATCACAAGAAAAGGTAAATCTAGTTCATAAGGAATGACCACCATAATGAATATTAGGCATAATAAGAACATCTGAACAAGGAAGAAAATAACATGTAACAATAGTCCCACAATGTACGGTTCAACAACAAGAAACTAACATGAGTCCAATAATTCCAAATAAAGACGAGTCCACTAAGGCGTAGAACCTCTAAGCTTCTTTTAAGGTTTGACAATTACGGGGGAAGATGCAGCCAATTCAACTAAAGGTAGATAGCGAGAAGATCACCATAACCTCAATTAAGGGAGAACGTTTACAAAAAAAAGGCGCTTGTTGTGGAACCAGGCAAGCCAATTTTATCTAACTAAATATAATTTCCAATAAAATATCCTTCTTAACAAGTCTGTGGATAAAAATAATAATAATTTAAAATATGGAAACCAGTTTATGAAATTCAAAACCCAAATCCTACAAACCCCGGATCCAGTGTCACACAGTCATGATCTGTAAGTACGTAATACAACCATAAAGAAATGACCAACATAGTCTGAAAATAAATACAACAGTAGAAAAGGAAGAGAAAATGAGATCACGGTCACCAGCTGCTACCTCGTCAACTCTGATGAAACTGCTGCTACTCACTGACCAGAGCTGAATCCCGCTGTACCTGGGTCTGCACACAAGGTGTAGGGGGTAACATGAGTACACCAACTCAGTAGTAATGAAACTAAACTATGGGTTGAGAGGTAGTGATGGACTAAACCTCCGATAATTCGAACAACAGTATATAACTTGGACATGATAGTAATATATCAGGAAATAAACACGATGCATCAACATATGTCTGTAGCTCTGTATACTAGCATAAATTCATGTGGAATCAAGAATGATGTATACTCAGTAATCAAACTCTCATAAGGTGGTCCACTAAGTACTAGAATACGGCCTTCCGGCCCAGGGAAAGTCCATCCCGGATATTATATAACACAAGTGACACAGTCACCTAATACTGAGGAAAAAGGCCGATCCAGGCCCCACGGAGAAGATCCATCTCCGGAACATAAGAACCACGGAGAAAAATCTATCTCCGAAATGTAAGAACCACGGAGAAGATCCATCTCCGGAACATAATACTCGAACAAGATCCATGTCCAGGGAAATCCATCCCTCAATATCTGTGCGCTCACTGGGGGTGTAAAGACACCGGAGGGGCTCCTTTCAGCCCAAGCGCTATATCAAGCCAACGAAGTCATGATTCCAGGGTAACTACGATGTGCAGTCCGGCCTGATAACTGTCTCAAAACCAGGCTCCAAGCCTCACTCAGTCAGTACCTTCCAGTCTCACTCACAATGCTCTAACATATGAAAATTAGCCCAAACCAATGCTAATATAGAATAAACTAGAAACTTACGAGACTGAGGCATGAAACATATACTATAACAGGACTGAGTACATGAAAACAATAATCATAAATAGAGACAGCAATAATCGACCTTCACAATACAAATACTGAAATAACTATTAGACAGTGCCATAGGATAAGCCAGGCTACAAATATTCGGTGTACGCCCGCATGCCCGTCACTTGACAAGTGTGTTACCTTAATTAACATCAATATCAAATAGTTTGGGGTTTCAAACCCTCAGTTCCAAGTTGGAAGCGTTACTTACCTCAAAACCGATTAATATACTACTCCGCAGTGCCCTTGCCTCTAAATTCGGCCTCCGAGTGCTCCTCTACCAACAATCAGATGTATATCATTATAATATGCTAAGGAACTAATCCCAATCGAAATGTATCAAAAATACTCAAAAATCCGAAATTGGTCAAACCTGACCCCCGGGCCCACGTTCTGAAACTCAGAAATTCTTATATCAAAATTTTCTTCATCATATCACGAGTCCGTACATATAAAGAACACTAAATTCGGAAATGACCCCTCAAATCCCCATTTTAAAGACTCTTAATCCCAAGCCCTAATTACCCAAATTTACATTAATGTTTCCCTAATTTTCCACCATAAACCCGACTTTTATACATATAAACGAGTTTAGTGTCCAAAAACATTACCTCAATGAAGAACTATCGAATCCCCTCTTCAAAACCTCTCCAAAAGCTTCAAACCCGGATGAAATATTGAGAAAAATGGCTAAATTTGCGAAGGCACGCTTTTATACTTTTTGTCCAGTGAGTCCGCACCTGCGACCACTTACTCGCACTTGAGGAACCGCACCTGCGGATCCCAAGTGCGCACCTACAGAAAATCCCAAGGACTCTAACTTTCGTACCTGCGATTGACCTCCCGCACCTGCGGCCTCGCAGGTGCGGCAATTACCTCGCACCTGCGGACTCTTCTCACTCAGCCAACTTCCGCACCTGCGGTACCATGTCCGCTCCTGTGGAACCGCACATGCGGCTCCCTATCCGCATGTGCGAAAACACCAGCAACAGAAACATCAGCAGTGACAAAACCATTCCAAACTCCCCGTTAACCATCTGAAACCATCCCGAGCCCCTCGGGACCCCAACCAAACATACCGACGCATCATATATGATCAGTCAAACTTAGTCGAGCCTCCGAAAAATCAAACACAATAGCAAAACCCCAAAAATACGTCGAATTCAAGACTATGAACTTTGAATTTTCTAAATTCCACCAACGATGTCGAAACTACCCAAAAAACTCCGATTTACCTGAAATTTTGCAGACATATCCAAAATGACATTACGAACCTGTTCCAACTGTCAGAATTCCATTCCGAACCCGATAGCCTATTTTCCACTGCCAACCGGTAATCGCCAAAAACTAACTTTCGCCAATTCAAGCCTAATTCTACACCGGACATCACAAAAATATTCCGAACACACTCTTAAGTCCCAAATCACCTAAAGAAGCTATCCGAGCCATAAAATCCGCATTCTAAGGTCATTTCTCAATAAGTCAACTCTTAGTTGACTTTTCCCATTATAAGGCTATCTTTAAAGGCTACATGACTGAAATCTCCCCACAACCACTCAATTTCAAGCCTATCGACTCTAACACATCAATAACAGAATAACCAACCTATGACAAGTCAATAACAGCAATTAAAATGCAGGTTCTACGTAACGACGGACCGGGTCGTTACATTCTCCCCCTCTTAAACAAACGTTCATCCTCGAACGGGTCTAGAAACATACCTGGAGTCTCAAACAAGTGAGGATATCTGATCCGCATCTCCCGCTCGGTCTCCCAAGTAGCCTCCTCCACTGGATGACCTCTCCACTGCACCTTCACTGAAGCTATCTCTTTCGACCTCAACTTTCTGACCTCTCGAGCCAAAATAGCCACTAGCTCCACTTCATAAGACATATCATCCTCGAGTTGAACTGTGCTGAAGTTTAACACATGAGACGGGTGATGCGTGGCGAGACTTCATGATTTTTAGCATTATATACCGTGCATTTTAGGTGTTTTAATGATAAAAATACACGTCA
>MDKI01282342.1:0-12812 GCA_005239505.1 Nicotiana paniculata
AGTAAATTCTTAATGATATATTCAAATATAAGAATTTTAAAGTCTTTGTATCTTTTATTCAAACACTATTTTTATAAGTATTTTTTTTGTTTATATTTTTACGATAGTTCTAACAAATACAAAAAAAATTGGAAAAAAAAAATTAATGTTAACCCGGCCCGGCCCGGCCCGGTTTACCCGTAACCCTTACGGTTTAATTTTTACCCGGATGAACCCGAACCCGTTAAACCCGTTAAGCCTCAACCCGTAACCGGCCCGATTCGTAACCCGTGCGGTTCACATTTTTCCCTACCCAACCCGGCCCGGCCCACCCGATTAACACCTCTACTTTCAACCTAATGTTACGTTTGTTACTTACTCAGTATATGTAGTCGGTTGTACTGATACTACACTTCTGCACATTGCGTCCAGATATTGGCTGCGGCGTCGTCGTGTTCGGTGGCTGCTGGATTTGAAAATGTACCCGCATCCATGTTGCAACTGCCTCTGTTGTTCGGGGTAACCTTAGATTAAATTGTGCTGTTTATGTACTTTTCAAACAGATTATGCATTTATTTCATTTCCGCTTGTAAATTCTATTCTTAGAAGTTCATGATTTGTAATAACAGTCCTTGGGAAATGTAATAGATTCAGATAATTTATTCTATTTAATTAGCTTATTAAGATTATTAAAATTTAATAGTTATTAATTGGCTTATTTAACAAGTTAAGTTAGATGTCATGACGACTAACGAATTTTGGGTCGTGATAGTTTGGGCTTCAATTACAACTCTTGTTATTCGACAAAATCTAAAAGCTTTCGAATGGTTAAGGCGAGAAAATCTGAATGATGCGTCTATTTCTGGAAGGTAGTCCGACAAAGGAGCATAATGACAAAGTTAGCATTATCCTATGCACTTCCTTAACAACCTATTGGTTGTTAAAATTTTAGAATTTTGAGGTTTTTCTTGTGCATTATCCTATGAAATTCCTTAACAACCTATTGGTTGTTAAAATTTTAGAATTTTGAGGCTTTTTCTTGACGACAACGTCGTTTTCCACAGCCTGACTATAATGCAACTTCAAAATTCTTCGGGAATTGAAGTTACAAAAGCTGCTCTGAAGAATGCCAGGTTACTTAATTCTTGGCATCTCAACATCTAATGCAATTAGTAATTCGTGTTCACTTTGTGAGGCTTTATAGCTAATTTATTTATTATATTGCACATTTATACATATGCAAAATGAAACTCTAAGAAGCAGAGAATTATATGCATCAGTCGATAGAGTAGATAGTCCAAAGCCAAATATAATAAGGGAATTAAACTTATTTAATAAAATTCATACTATATACTTTTATTTGAAACTTATTTCGAACTCTCTGAAATGCAAAGTTGTTAACTTTATAATAAATTTCTTCTAATTATTTCAATTGATTACATAGTGAGTCCATTAAATTTTACTTGAGATATTGATAATCTCGGATAAGACTTTATTGATTTTAATTTTACAATACTTCTTTCATTTAAAGCAATTGTTATAAGAAATATTAGCATTATTCTATAAGTAATATTGGCGGTTTAAAAGAATAAAATCTTTTTTTTTGGATAGTAAAAAATACATCCAACCAATTAATATCAAAGTAACTACTAATATATTATAAAAAATTTCAAGGTTAAAATATTTTTTCCGGGACCTTGTCCCAAGAGTTTCTGGGCTAGTTTAAATGAGTAAGAGTCAATATTAGCAAAGGAAGTGCCCATATTAATGCCAAATAATTTTGTAGTCTTTACAAATTTGTTTTTAGTTTTTGAAGAAAAATAATTTATTTGAAATTTCTGAATGTTCTCTACAGTCCTTCACACGTCTTCACACACAAAAATAATAGCTAGCAACACTCCTAGTTATAATAGTGTAAAATATATTTTAACTATAAACGTGAAAAGCTATTCCAATATTGATTTTATTTACCCGTAAAATAGTACATTTGAATTTGTTACGTGGTTTATAGACAAGAACTGATTTGATCCATAATGATAAATAAACTGGATTAAAAATAACACTTAGCGATTAAAATCAAAGGAAATGACAAGCCTGACTCCGGGGACAGAAATAAGAGTAACATAAAGCAGCAAATAAAGTTATTTTATTTAGCTTGAGAATGACTGTAGTATAAGTTTTGCCAAGAATTTTATGTCTTACAATGACTGTTGAGTCTACTATTTATAGCTATACCTAGGGAAACAAGATCTCAGGATCAAGCCCCTCTTAGATGACAATAAAAAGGGCCATTGATGAACATGTAACGGCAGGCCATGAATGCAAATATCTCTGCAAATGCTGCCTATTTAATGCTAGAGAATATTCTTCATTGGATGCTATCTGATGGAAAGCATTTGATTCTGCTCACTTTTATCATGTTCCCTTCAGGGTCAGCCCGATGTCAATTGCAACTGTTGTTCTCGGTACTAGTTACTACGTAATTTACTTTCAACCTGTCTTTGGTTCCACGCGTCATGTTGCCATTCAATCATTTAATGTAAACCAATTATACCCTATATAAATAGTGCCCCATGCTTTCTAGTGGCATATCTTTGTGTCACCAGAAAGTTGGTGAAGATCCCTTTCTTGGCGAGAAATCTTCTGAAAACCTTCTGGACCGTCTCTGACGCTTGAAAGGACGCACGTCTTCTCGTATTTAATATCCCGAACACGTGTTGCCCCACACTTTAGTAATATCTTCGTCGGTTCTCGAGGTAATCATGACCATGATTTTTGCCGTCTATATCTATACTTATACTCATCTTCTTACCACTTTCACTTCCAAAATTTTCATACGTTTCTTATCTTCTTTGTACTTAACCTTTTTCTGCTTTCATCTCTTTCCGATTTTCTTCAAAAAACTCCATCATCTTCTTTCTATTATGGATTTTTTACTAATTCTTTTGAGAGCCCTGGTCTTCTCTTTGGCGGAGGCCCGAAGAGAAGCAAAGATAAAGAGTTTGATGTCGATGTTGATCCTCCCACTGTAAGCACCATCACACCAAACACTTGAGCACCGTTAATGACTTCCAAGGACGTTTCCCTCTGTGCATCCACAGACTTGGGCTGTTAGCAGGTATCCTTCCTCTATTCTCCCCTCCAGTATCCCTACTATAAAGAAGGACTGTAACTGCCCAGATCTTAACATCATTTCTCCAGACGTGATAGAGCGGGTTACCTTCACCAAAGGAGGCCTTACATATGTCTATATGTGCCCCTTCACTTTGGGCCCATTTTCATTGAGCGGAGGACTTGACCCCATGATCTTGGAGTTATGCCATCGGTACTAGGTCTTCTTAGCACAAGTAAGATCTTAGGTGTGGCGAACGGTGGCTTGCCTATGCCGATTGTGTGCGGAGACGAGGGAAACCTTAACCTTGGCACACATGATGAATCTCTACTGCCCCAAAATCTTTCGCGGGGGAGTAATAATGTGATGACCCGATAGGTCATTCTGAGTTTTAGCACTTATTTCAGTGTTCCGAGACCTCGATTAACTTCGTTCAGTATTTCTCGATTTGCGTGCATAGTCCCATTTCAGAAAGTTTTTATGTTAAAAACTGAAGAAATATGAAATTTAGACTTAAAAAATAATTTGAGTTGATTATGATCCACATTTTGTGTAAACGGACCCAGATCGGTATTTTGACTATCCCGGTGGTCCATATCGTGATTTTGGACTTGGGCGTATTCCCGAAATTGAATTCAGAAGCCCCAAATTTGTTTTGGCGTGATTTGTTGAAAACTAAAAATTTGAAGGTTTAAAGAATTTTGAAGTTTGACCATAGGTTGACTTCATTGCTACCACATTCGTATTTTGGTTCTGAAACTTAGTATAGGTTCATTTTACTATTTAAAACTTGTATGCAAAATTTGGTACAAAACAGAGTTGATTTGATAGGATTCACACACTCGGTTGTGAATTTGAAAGTTCTTGAACTTCTTTAAGATTTTTATGCATTTTGATATCCGATTCGTAGTTCTAGGTGTTATTTATGTGTTTTGATCGTCCGAGTAAGTTAGTATGATATTATTACACTTGTGTGTATATTTGGTTTGGAGCCCGAGAGGCTGGGATGAGTTTCAGATGAGTTTGGTTGAAGTTTGAATAGCTAGTGCACTTCTGTTACTGGTGTAGTCTGCAGCTCTCGCATTTGCGATCAAGACATCAAATTTACGAGAAGGGGCCCGAGCTGTGTGATCTCGCAATTGCAAGTGACAAGTTCGCATTTGCAAACAGTCATATATCGCATTTACGATCTCAGAGTCACATTTGCGACTCAGTGCTTTGAAGGGAAATCTCCGCATTTGCGAAGTATCTTTCCGCATTTGCAAAGGTGGGTTGCTCGAATTTGCAAGCTAAATGTCGCATTTGTGACTTCTGGTGTTCTGAGGTAGGGTTCACATTTGCGACCCTTGTCTCGCATTTGTGATGTTCGCAATTGCGAACAAAACATCATAATTTCGACATCTGCAACTGGGTAAAAGAGGAAAAAACGGGACTTAGCTAATTTTGCACCATTTATCAACCCTAAACACTCTAGAGGCGATTTTCCAAGAAAATTTTCTTCCCAAAATCATTGGTAAGCAACTCTAGTCCGTTTCTTTTTCAATTACCCATTACTTTTCATGTGTCTTCAACTTCAAATCTAGGATTTCCATGGTAGAAATTAGGGAATTGGGTAAAAAAATGGGGATTTTTTTAAATTGAGGTTGGATTTTGAAACAAATCACGTAACCAGGGTCGGGGATGAATGGGTCTTCGGGTTTTGATCTGAATCTCAAGTTTTGACCAAAGGTCTCCGGGGTTGACTTTTGTTTACTTTTTTAAAAATGATCAAAATTGAACCTCTTTCATTAATGGTAGTTTATAAAGCTTATTTTGAACCCTTTGAGCAATAATTTACTAGATTTGATTGGTTTGGAGGCTTGTTCAGAAGGAAAAGCCGTTGTTGATTGATTTCTTTGATTGTGGAGCAAGGTAAGTATCATGGTTAACCTTGACTTGGGGGATTATGACTTGTTGGTCTATTTTCTACGTGTTTTATGTGTGAGGACAATGTATATGTGAGGTGACGAGTACCTATGCATTGTCATTGGGTTAAAGCATGCGGGTGGAAATTATTTCTTTTTATTATATTATTTTGATTATGCTATCCATGCTTAGGTTATATCATAACTTCTTTGATTATTCATTTTGTACTTATTGTTTATTTTAAAGATGTTGAATATTTCTTTGAAGTTGAAGTTTGATAACATGGAACCATATTTGAAGTTAAACTATTCTCCGCATTGTTTATTATACGTATTAATACTATTACATGGTGAGGATGAGAGTAAAAGCACGAAGGATGATGCCTTGCCATTTCATCATATTATTACATGGTGAGGATTAGAGTAAAAGTAGGAAGGTTGATGCCGTGCCATTTCATTCATACTAATATATGGTGAGGACGAGAGTAAAATCACGAAGGGTGATTCCGTACCATTTTATTCATATTATTGCATGGTGAAGACGAGAGTAAAAACACAAAGGGTGATGATGTGCCATTTTCATATCCTTGATTTGACTGATTTCTGGTTTTGGTGATTTACGTGGTTATTTCGTGATTTCATACTTGTCGTACTTACTATATCTTTCCCTTTTCGCATGTCCCCTCCCGGCTAGTATTTACCATTTTACTGTCACTTTGTTGCTTTATATACACTTGTACAAGTTTATTTTATGTAGGTTTCTTGTCATAGCCCCGTCACTACCTCGTCGAGGTTAGACTCGACACTTATGGAGTACATTGGGTCGGTTGTACTCATACTACACTTTTTCAAGATTTTGGTGCTGATCCTAGCGGCGCTTAGTAGATTTCCACTCGGATCCAGTCGCAGTTGGAGACTTGAGGTATAGTTGCACGACATCCGCAGCCCTGAAGTACCCTTCCCTTCTATCGTTACTATTTTATTGAGTTTCATAACAGTTGTACTTTGTTCAGACCTTATTTGTAGCACTCTAGATACTCATGTATTCGTGACTCCAAGTTCTGGAACTTGTTTAGATTTTGTTGCCCGGTGTTATATCACTCTGCTTCAGACTTTTATAGTTATTATTGTTAATATTTTGTTTCAAACTGTTAAAATCAGATAATTATCTATTTCACGTTGGCTTGCCTAGCAAGTGGATGTTAGGCGCCATCGCAGTCCCGAGATTAGGATTTTGGGTCGTGAAAGTTGGTATCAGAACACTATGTTGCTTAGTGTTGGCCCAAGAAATTGAATGGTTTTGAAGATTGACAAAGAAACTCAAAGTTGAACCAGGTTCATCACTGGAGACATAGACATGCAGAGATAAAGGCACGTGAGGTGCACATGCAGGAGATAAACGAAATCTGCAATTTAAAGAGATATCTCCTGATCGAAAAGATTGCAAAATGATAAGGAGAAGGACTCCTTATTCATTAAGAACAGAATCAAGATAAGGAAGGATTTAAGAAGTTGAGATTAAGTAGAACTCTTCTACCAAGGAAGAGTAGCATCAGAATTCTAGTAAATCTCTTGTTTGCTAATCCTATATATTGTTCAGTGTTCTTATTGTACAGGTGCGCACAAAAGCAGAAGCAAAGCAAGAATTGAGAGCAAAATTAGCAAGGTAGTTTTTCAAGAAGTTCGTGTGAGATTCAAGTGTGCGACCCTGAAGCTACTTGGACCAGCTAGAAGAACCAGTTCCAACTGTTGTCTTTTAGCCTAGTCTACTTGTAGTAGTGTTTTCATATTGTACCTTTCAGCTTTATCTAGAGGCAATTATAATAGGTACTCATCGTGTTCAAGTTAGAGTTAACTTGAATTTGTCACAACAGTTAGAGGCTGTGTGCCACAAAGGGATTAGAGTTAATCCTAGGTTTACAAAGAGTTTTGTAAAAGCAGTTTTTGGCTTAGTGATTTTAGTGGAGAGTTTGGGAAAATCCTACTGGAAAGTAGGTCGTGCTTTTTTCACCTTTTGAGTCAGGTGTTTTCCACGTAAAATACTTATGTTCCTTATTTTCTGTATTTTTCATTCCGCAAACAGTATATGTTGGAACACATAGAAGAACGTGGTCCTTCTATAACTAGTGCACGCGAAAATTGGACACCACACAAATCACCCCCCCCCTCTTGTGTGGTATTGACATTTAGGACATCAATTGGTATCAGAGCAGGTTATCCTTGAAGAGGCTAACACCTTAGGAAAAGATCAAGATCAGTGCACCACCTGGGAACTGGGAAGGAGAATCAACCGCTAGGCCTCCACTCTTCAATGGACAGTACTACTCCTGGTGGAAGAACAAGATGAAAGATCATATAATTGGTGAAGACTATGAGCTATGGGACATAATTACTGATGGTCCTATGGCCACCATGAAGAATAATGCTGAAGGAGTAGATGTGCCAAAGACAAGAGCTGACTGCACTCCTGAGGATTTGAGAAAGTGGGAGAAGAATGCTAAGGCCAAGAAGTGGCTTGTGTGTGGACTTGGTACATATGAATACAACATAATTCAAAGCTGCACTACTGCCAAAGAAATTTGGGACACTTTTCAAGTTGCTCAGGAAGGAACTTCTCAAGTGAAGAGATCCAGAGGGTACTTTACTATATTCTCAATATGAGAATTTCTCTATGAAGGAAGGAGAGACCATTCAAGAGATGTACACTAGGTTCACTACATTGACTAATAAACTGAAATCTCTTGGAAAGACTCTTCTTGAGGAAGACAAGGTTGAGAAGATTTTGACAAGGGTTCTTCCAGTAACTTGGGAGAGCAAGATCACTACAATTCAAGAATCCAAGAACATTGAAACTCTCAAACTGGATGAGCTAATTGGAAATCTTATTGCCTATGAACTTAGAAGGTAGACAATGAAGATGGATGTTCCCAAGAAGGAAAGGACTCTGGCATTGAGAATCACTGAAGGAGCAGATCTGGAAGAAGATGAAATGGCTATGATCACCAAGGATTTCAAGAAATATCTTATGAGAGAAAAGGGCTCCGCAAGAGGTGGAAACTACAACAAGGCAAGGGTACCGGAAAAATCAACTAATGAGGGCTGCTACAAATGTGGGAAGACTGATCATCACATCAAGAACTACCCTCAATGGGAATTTGAATGGAAAAAGGAAAGGTTTGAACGAAGGAACCGAAAGAAGGAACAGGTTCATCCCAAGAAAAACAAAGTATCAACAAAGGCTATGATCGCTGCTTGGGGAGAAAGTTCAGACGAGGAGTCAGGTGATGAAGATGAAGATGAACAAACACTTATGGAAATTGGTGAATCAGATGAGGAATCTGAGGTAAGTATATTCCATCTCAAAGACAAGATTAAATTCCTGTCTATAGAAAAACTCTCTGAATAACTGCTAGACTTTATTGATGAATCTGAAGTAATTAATAAGGAAAAGGAACAACTGTCTAAGGAGTGTGTAATTTTAAAAGCAAAGTGTAAAAACCTGGAACTCAGAGTAAGTGAGACTGTAAGTGAAAACACTGCTCTGAAGAACCAGGTTCATCCACTTGAGACAAATGTCATAGAGTTAAAATCTGAATATCTAAAACTGAAACTAGGAACCAGTAAGAAGATAGCTAAAAACTCTCAACTCACCTTAGAAGAAAATGTAGGTAAACTAAAAGATGATTTGTATAGGAAGGATGAACAGATGAGAATATTGAAGGAGGAACTTGGTGAGGTCAAGCATGAACTAGACAGAACTTGTAAATGGAACAGATCCTCCGATGCTTTGACATGGCTATAGGAACACCATAGTAGCAATAAGAGAGGACTTGGATTTGGGTATCAGCTGCCTAAATAGGATCCTAAAAGAAAGTACCTCACCCTTCCTGAGAACAAAATCTGTGCCCGCTGTGGTAAGACTGGTCACTACAAAAGTGAATGCAATGCAAAAGAGCAGGCCAGTCAAAAGAATAAAAGCATTGTTCGAGGGAAGAAGTGGTTACCAAATTGGTCTAAAAAGAATTTAATTCATCCTTTTGATTATAGAAAGGGACCCAAACTAGTTTGGGTTCCTAAGACTAACCCCTAATTTTCTTTTGTAGTTTCAAGTAAAAGGAAGTAGCCAAATATGGTACATGGATAGTGGCTGCTCAAAACACATGACTGGTAACAGGGACCAGTTCCTTTCACTTAAGGACCTCAAAGGAGGAAATGTCTCCTTTGAAAATGGAAAGAAAGGTGAAATCATTGGGGTTGGTAAGGTAGGTAAGGATGGCACTCGTTCTATTGAGAATGTCTACCTAATAGATGGCTTGAAATATAGCCTAATCAGTGTGTCACAACTGTGTGACAGAGGCAACTTGGTAGCATTCACCTCTACAACATGTTTTGTAATAAACCTTATCACTGACAAGATTGTTTTGTAGGGAAAAAGAGTGAAAAATATATACATCATAGATCTGTTCAAACTTTCAGAAAATGAATTAACATGCTTAAGTGTGCTTGACAGTGATCCCCTCCTTTGGCATAAGAGACTTGGACATGCAAGTCTGAGTCAACTTAACAAACTAGTCTCCAAGGACTTAGTGATAGGTTTGCCTAACATTAGGTTCAAGGAAGACAAAGCCTGTGAGGCTTGTGCAAGAAGGAAGCAGGTAAGATCCTCTTTCAAAAGCAAGAAAGTGGTAAGTACCACCAGATCGATGGAACTGGTCCATATGGATCTCTGTGGTCCTATGAGAACCTTAAGCAGAGGTGGTAAGAGATATGTAATGGTGCTTGTTGATGACTATTCTAGATTTACCTGAACATTGTTTCTAACATCTAAAGATGAGTCATTTGACATGTTTACTTCCTTTTTTAAAAAAATTCAAAAACAATTAGGAAATCAACTTGCATCAATTAGGTCTGATCATGAAACTGAATTTGAAAATGCAATGAGCATGGCATATATCACAACTTTTCTGCTCCTAGAACTCCACAACAAAATGGAGTAGTTGAAAGAAAGAATAGGACACTTGAAGATTGGTTAGGACTATGCTTCTTTCTAGTAAATTACCTCATAGCTTCTAGGCAGAAGCTATTAATACTGCATGTTATATCATAAGCAGGTGCATGACTAGACCACTTGTAGAGAAGACTCCCAATGAGTTACTTAAATGGAGAAAGCCTAATATATCCCATCTTAGAGATTTTGGTTGCAAGTTCTTTGTGCACAACAATGGTAAAGACTCCCTAGGTAAGTTTGATCCCAAAAGTGATGAGGTAGTATTCTTGGGATATTCTTCACATAGTAAGGCTTATAAAGTATATAACAAAAGAACTATGTGTGTTGAATAAAGTGTGAATGTAGTTTTTGATGAAACTAACATTCTTTCTGAAAGACAGGAACAAGAGGATGAAGAAATTGGGCTGGTCAGAAACTCAGCCCAAACTAAAGTAACACTGGGTGAACGAACAAGTGATGGAACAGGTTCATCTTTCCCGGACAACATGACAGGGGGAACTGAACAACCAACTAATTTCCAAACCTAATTGGAACATGTACCTGATCCTATTCCACAACAACAAGGCACTGAAGGAACTTCAATGAGTAACCAGTTGGTTGTGAAACCATACAGATATCAAATTTCTCACCCTATTGAGAACATTATCACTGATCCAACCTCTGGAATCAAAACCAGATCATCCTTGAAAAAATCTCTGTGTTTTTGATGCTTTTCTATCTCTTATTGAACCTAAAAATGTTGCTGAGGCTTTGCAGGATGTAGATTGGGTAAAAGCAATGAAAGATGAACTCAACCATGTCACGCCCTGAAATCCCACCATCGGGCTGTGATGGCGTCTAACGTTGAACCCGCTAGACAAGTCAACGTGTACAATTAAACTAGCATGATAACCTCGAATCAACAGAACAAGCTAGAGCAGTTCACAAATTAACAACGAAAATAAAATATAGTTCAAAACTAAGTAAAGACAATATGATACATCGACGCATAATTTTCCCAAAACCTGGAGTCAAACTCACGAACTGTCTATAAGAGTGCTAAATACAAAGTCTGAAAGGAAATACATGACTGTCTCTGAAACTAGAGGAAAAATAAGATAGAAGCGAAGACATGGGGATGGGAGAGACGCCAAGGCCCACGAATGCCAATGGGTATACCTTTAAGCCTCTAGTATAAGCTGGAAGACACTCCCACTAATGATGTCCTCCGGGTCCGGCCGCATAATCTGCACAACATAAAGAAGTGCAGGTGTAGCATCAGTACAACCGACCCCATGTACTGGTAAGTGCCTAGCCTAACCTCGGCGAAGTAGTGGCGAGGTTAGAACCAGATTACCAAGTAAACCTGTGCAATTTGAATATATATATACATATATATATATATATACTATATATACATATATATATATATATATATACTATATATACATATATACATATATATATATATATATATATATACTATATATATATATATATATAAAGGAAAAGAAATACAAGAAGTAATCAATCAATAAGGGAAGGGGAACATGCTGTGGGGTGATAGCAGTTTCATATAAGAAATCTCAAATAAAAAAAGAAACAACAAGGCCAGAATATCAATAAGGACCAGAATATCAATGCTTGCACGGCATCACCCTTCGTGCTTTTACTCTCGTCTTCACTATGCAATGTATAATGTAATCAATGTAAATCATGGCACGGCATCCACATTGCACCAAGCCCAATATGGGAAGCATCGCAATAGACTGTATAAGGCCCTGAACCTGTGGGCAAAACAAATACCAGTGCCGTAGTCAGAGCTGTCTTGAGCCTCTGAAAGCTCGCCTCAAACTCGTCCGACCATCTGAACTGGGCACCCTTCTGGGTCAACCTGGTCATCGGGGCTGCAATAGATGAGAACCCCTCCACGAACCGACGATAGTAGCCTGCCAATCCCAAGAAACTCCGAATCTCTGTAGCTGATGATGGTCTAGGCCAGTTCTTGACTGCCTCAATCTTCTTCGAGTCAACCTCAATACCCTCTGCTGATACGACACCCAGGAATGCAATTGAACTCAACCAGAACTCACACTTTGAAAACTTTGCATATAGCTGACTATCCTTCAGAGCCTGAAGAACCACTCTGAGATGCTGCTCGTGCTCCTCCTGACTGCGGGAGTATATCAATATATCATCAATGAAGACTATCACGAACGAGTCCAAATAAGTCCTGAACACTCGGTTCATCAAGTCCATAAAAGCTGCTGGGGCATTCGTCAACCCAAACGACATGACCAAAAACTCGTAATGCCCGTACCGAGTGCGGAAAGCTGTCTTAGGGACATCGGATGCCCTAATCCTCAACTGATGGTAGCCAGATCTCAAGTCTGTCTTTGAAAATACCTTGGCACTCTAAAGCTGATCGAACAAATCATCAATCCTCGGCAGTGGATACTTATTCTTGATTGTAACCTTGTTCAATTGTCGGTAATCAATGCACATCCTCATCGAACCATCCTTTTTCTTCACAAAAAATACTGGAGCACCCCAAGGAGAAATGCTAGGTCTAATGAAACCATTCCCAAGCAAATCCTGCAACTGTTCGTTCAACTCTTTCAACTCTGGCGGGGCCATGCGATACAGCAGAATAGAAATGGGTTGGGTGCCCGGAGCCAGATCAATGCAGAAATCAATGTCCCTGTCGGGTGGCATCCCTGGCAGGTCTGAAGGGAAGACCTCAGGAAACTCATGAACCACGGGTACTGAATCAATAGAGGGAAACTCAACACTGGAATCACGCACATAAGCCAAATAAGCCAAACACCCC
>ML308120.1:0-81513 GCA_005239505.1 Nicotiana paniculata
TCTTTAATGGAGGACCCGGTGGAAGACGTGGAACCTGATAAGTATGAGGTGGTGCACCCCTCCTAGCTCTGGGAAATATCTGATCACATGAAGAGGGTCACCACATCCAAAACAACCCTCGGAGGATATAGCGACTACTGCTGACTCTGAACTGGCCTGCTGGACTGGCCAGTAATAGCAGCTCGAGCAGGAGGCACCTAAGATACTGGTGGTGCATAATAAGGCTCCTGAGGTCTAGGAGGAGTTAGAATACCACTGGCTGCTGGAAGATCTGAATGAACGGGGGGACTCACAAAACCCCTACCATAGCGTGTTGCTGGTGCACGGGCTCCTGAAAAATGACCAGTCTCTCGAGACCTCTTGGCCTCTCTCTCCTCCTTGTCCCGGGCTAACATTGTCTCAATCCTCCGGGAAATACTCACGGCCTACTGGTAAGTAATATCGATCTCCAGCTCTTTGGCCATGCTGGTCCGAATACTGGGGTGGAGTCCCTTATTAAAGCGTCGAACCCTCTCTCTGACAGTGACAACCAAAGCTGGTGCATGGCGAACCAAACCGCTGTAACGGACTGCATACTCTAACACAGTCATGGTATCCTGGCGTAGTTTCTCAAAATCCACACGCCAAGCATCCCTGAAGCTCTGAGGGACAAACTCAAGTAAGAACATCTCGGAGAACTGAGCCCAAGTAAGTGAGGCTGCCGCGTCCGGGCTACTCAGCTCAAAAGCACGCCACCACTGATAAGCTGCTCCCCTCAGCTGGAAAACAGTGAAAGAAACCCTACTCGTCTCCACAATACTTATAGTGCGGAGAATGCGATAACAACCCTCAAGAAAACCAGGGCGTCATCTAAAGCTAGTCCGCTGAACTCAGGTGGGTGGTACTTCTTGTACCTCTCAAGTCGGAGCTGCTATGCCTCAGGAACAACTATCCTAGTCTTATGCTGAGCTGGAGCTGCTGAGGGCATAGGAATATACTCTGGAACCTGCCCAATATGAACCCTCTTCTCAGGAGTACGGGCTGCGGGAGTCTGTGTCCCTCCCCCGACCTGGGATGTAGCTGGAGCTAACGGGAGTAGTCCCGCCTGAGGCAGAGTACTGAAGGCACTCAAGAACTGAGCCAATGTCTCCTGGAGGGCTGGAGTAATAGTAGGGACCTCTTGTGCCCCTCCAACTGTGGCCGTTGGGGACTCCTCTGCCTCTGCTCTAGCCGGGGCTCGGGCTGTACCGTGTGCTCGTCCTCTGCCCCAGCCCCTTCCTCTTGTGGCTCTGACCGGGGGCTCAGGTGCCTGGTCATCAGTACGTCTGGTGCGGGTGCGAACCATCTGTAAGCAAGAATAGAATAGAGTTTAAGATTTTGATGACACTAACTAGCACGATAAGGAATTCCAAAGAATTTGATTATTCTTAAAAGTTACGTAGCCTCTCGAAGATAGATACGAACGTCTCCGCATCGATCCGCGAGACTCGAATAAACCGGCTTGTGACTTTTGACTCCTATGAACCTAGACGCTCTGATACCAACTTGTCACGACCCGAATTACCCTCTGAACGGTCTCGTGATGGCACCTAGTATCTATGACTAGGTAAGCCTAAAATTTGCGGAAAATAAGGCAAAACAATAATAGAAATAGTGAAGAAGAAGCAATACTATAAAATTTAGCCGCTCGGCATTTACAGCTTTTACTTTCCCAAAACTTGGAACATCACAAAGTCACAAACTCTGAACTACTGTAGCTCTATACAAAGAAATAAGGAAAGTGTATCTATATATCTCCTATATCTATACTAGAGTAGGAAGGGGACTCGTGAGATCCTGCGGACGTCGCAGAATTACCTCGCGGTCTCCTAAGCAGCTGCTAAGATACACCTAGCCACTGTACGGTTCACTAATACCTGGATCTGCATATGAGGAAAGCATGCGCAGGAAAGGGCGTGAGTACTCCACATTCGGTACTCAATAAGTGCCAAGTCTAACCCCAGTCAAGTAGTGACGAGGTCAGGTTGAGGCTCTACTGAGTTTTAAAACAAGTCAATTATAAATTTAAAACACTGAAATATAGATAGCAATGATAAACAGGAATAATGGAAATTGGAAAAAAAATAATAACAGAAAGAGAGCCCTTGGCTCAGCACAACATATATCTCAACAGTAAATATGCAATGCAGTACACGGGGAAAGATCCCGAATCTTCGTCCGTAGTCCCAATTTATATATGCTGTGACGTACAGGGGGAAAGCTCCTGGATCTCCGTCCGTAGTCCCAATTTAAATATGCTATGCAGTGCAGGGGGAAAGCTCCCGGATCTCTGTCCGTAGTCCCAATTTAAATATGCATTCCAGTACATGGGGAAAGCTCCTGGATCTCGGTCCGTAGTCCCAATTTAAATACGCAATGCAGTATAGGAGGAAAGCTCCCGAATCTCGGTCCATAGTCCCAATTTAATTATGCAACACAGAAGTATGTCGGATACATCTTAATTAAACAGTTCAGGAAAAGCGACAGGCAAGAATAGAATAAAACTACCTAAACATGGTGCAACTAGTAGCAAATAAGACGAAATCAAGTAAGGACAAGTAGGCATACTTATTCTTAAGCTAACTACTCAATTAAGAAACGAAACAGTAATATAGGAATGAAAATGAGTGATGCCATGGAAGGAAAAGTGGAATTTTAGAAACAATGACCCGTGTACGCCTTCGTCACCTCATGTACACGGCGTCCACGTAACAAAATCAGTATAAAAATGCCTAAGGGGAAGTCCCCAACATAGATCTAGGCAAGCCACTTACCTTGACTGCGCTAATAAACTCAGTACCACGCTCTTGCCACGAGTATCCAACTCCGGGCGGCCCAAATCTAGTCAATTCGATTGCATAGTGTAAATATCATTTCAAGGAAACAAAATAGCAAATAAAGTCGAAGCTAATACGCGAAATTAGGAAATTCGCCCAAAAATTCCCCCGGGCCCATGTCTCGGAATCGGGTAAAAATTATATTTTCCGGACACCCATTCACTCACGAGTCTAATCATATAAAAATCTCTCAAATTGGATGTCAAAAACCCACCCAAAACTCAATAATTCGGTCTATGAAGTTCATCATATTTTCCCCAAATTTTCCACCCAAATTCGAATTTTAAAGACTAGATTTAAGTTAGGAATCATGGAAATTAATCTAAGTTGGGTAGAAATCACTTACCCAAGTTACCTAGGTACAAAATCCTCCAAAAATTGCCTCTCCCAAGCTCTCAAATTCGAAAATGGGGAAAATAACATAAACTCTTGGACTTGGGTCTTTAAAAGACTGCCTATGTATTTCTTTTATGCGATCGCGTACAATGAGTCGCGATCGCGGAGAGTAATCTCACATGCTCCCAGAATTCCTCTTACGCGAACGCAGATATGTGCCTCCGATCGCGGACCTTTACGACCCAGAGCTACGCGATCGCGGTTGGGACCTCGCGACCGCACAAACCAATTATTGAAGTTCTCTTAGACCAAGGATACACTACGCGATCGTGATCCAGGTCATGCGATCGCGAAGGCCAAGTCTCCCACACACTACGATCGCGATATGACTTATGTGATCGCGATGAACATCTGCTGACAGCCTCAACTTACCCTACGCGATCGCAGACTTATTCACGCAATCGCAGAGAACAACCACCTGCTGCTGAAAAGCCAGTAAAACCAGCAGAAGACTTAAGCCAAAATATGCCCGTTTGGGCACCCGAAACACACCCGAGGCCCCTAGGACCTCAACCAAAATTATCAACCAACCCGAATACCTCATTCAAACTTGTTCGAGCCTTAAAAACACATCTCTTAACATCAAAATCATCAAATATGCATAGATTCAAGCCTAAGAACTTATGAAATTTCTAGAATTCACGTTCGATTCCGAAACAGGTCTAAACTCTTTCGAATGACCTCAAATTTTGCACACAGGTCATAAATGGGATTACGGACCTGTTGTCGCTTTCGGAATTCCATTCCGAGTCTGATATCAAAATTTCACCTATTGGCCGAAACTCTAACTTTCACCAATTCAAGCCTAAATCTACAACCGACCTCGAAAACACATTCCGAACACGCTCCTAACCCCGGAATCACCCAACGAAGCTAACGGAGTCGACAGAATTCCATTCCGGATCCGTCTTCATATAGCTGTAGCTACGGCCTGATTTCAAAGGCTAAAATCCACATTTAAGGACTGTGTCCAAAATCACTCTGTATTTCACCAGTCAACGCTCCGACAAGTTTCAATAACCTAAATAAACATGGGAGAAGCAGTTATTAGGGGATCGGGCGCTAACTGTCAAAACGACTGACCGGATTGTTACAATAGCATTATTAGGTTTTTAATTAAATCTAGTACCTAATTACATAATTTAATTATATTATTAAAAGAAAATCACAAAAATTATTTGTTTTTGACATTTTTTTAGTCTTAGTGTTAAATTAGTGATTTTTCTTTTAAAAATTTAAGATTGACTAATTATGTAAATAATACAAATAGATAGTTAGTTTAATTTTACAATTTAAAATAGTTTAGTACTTAATTTAGGATTTAGTTAAAACAATTCAATTTTTTTAAAGAAAAAGTTAATTAAACAAAATTGGTGTAAATACACCTTGGCCGGACTGGGCCAGTTCCTAAACCAGCCCAATCCCAAAATACCCCAGCCCAATACCCTCAAACGGTCTAGTCCACCGCCTAACTAAACGACGTCGTTAAAGTGCCAGGAAATTCTGGTTGTTGATCTTCCATAGATCCAACGGCCCCGAACTCATCTCCCCTCTTAGTATATATATGTTCTAAGTCGTCCTACCCCCATCATATTAACCCCATTCTCTCACATCTCTCTCTTTAAGCCTCACCCAAACCCTAGCCACCCTACCACGCTCCGCCTTAAGCCGCCGCCGGAATTCGCCTACGGTGGTGGCGACACTTGAAACCGCCCACAAACCCCATGAAAACCAACAGATCTTGAGCTTAAAAAGAACCAGAAACCCTAGCTCCGCCCTAGAGCCGCCGCTGGAAATCGCCTACGGCGGCGGCGGAATCCCAAAACCAGCCAAACTTACCCCATAAACTCCCCTCACCCTACCAATAAAATACCCAAAAACCCCACCAAAACCAACAGATCTTAGATCTGAAAACCTAGAAACCCTAGAGCCGCCGCCGGAAATCGCCTATGGCGCTGGTAGAACCCTAAACCTACCCAGACTCATACGAGACAACCACCACACCCCCTAGAACCCCAATCTACCCATAGATCCCAAAAATCCTCCACTAAACACCCTAGATCTTAGATCTAAGATTTTCCAAAACTCTAGATCTACCTCCCTTCCTTTTTTACACCAAGTTCGTCTAAAAATTCTCCTGTCAAGATCTCTCATCAAGAATCTCATAACTCATATGGGAGTCTTGGCATGAGGGTTTTTAACGGCTAGATTCGCCTTTTTTTCAAAATAGTTCGGTATAATTTCTTTTTCTTTTTTTCTGTTTTCCCTTATCTTTATTGTTATGTGTTTATTTTTATTAATTTTTATGTTTAGTTTTTCATTATTACTGAATTTTTTTTTGTTATTTGGTCCAAATTAATTAAGTAGATTTGTTGTTGTATTATTTTTTATTTTATTTACTATTTTTATTGGGTAGTTGGGTTTCACTGAAATGGCATGTTCCAGTTGGATCAGAAATTAGGCATGTATGTGATAGACATTCCCATAGATTTGTTAAAGTTTAAGGGCCCAAGGTCTTTAGACCAATAGTCACGCGACTCAGGCCTAGAACTAGTCTGGTTTTAAGGCAATTCCAAGGCCCTTAAGGGTCAATTTTGGAATGTAAGTTTGAAAATTTTCAGTAAATGATTAGAAACTTCTAGAATAGGGAAAACTGTCCCAATGCTGAGTAGGAAAGGATAGGGATAAGATCCCAAATATCCAGAAATTGGACATTTGTCCATTTTCTGAGATAAGAAGGTACTAGCAATTGAACAGCAGCCCATATTTCTGTTAAGGAGAGATATTTTTTCCCTGATTTTAGGAAATGATGGCAGATTCCTTTTTGCTACCCTAATTCTTATCCCTTTCACTCCCTCACTCTATATAAGCACTCATCTTTTTCTTCATTAGACTTACACCTGAATACCTACAGACATATACTTATATACACGCACACCTGAACACAGAGATACACAGAAAATTTTTCTCAAATTACTAAGTCTACATTGCTTTTAAGCTCTTTGCCTTTCAATCTTCAAAACTTCTAAAAAACTAGTATTGGTATTTTAGAAACAAAAACCAAAAGAAAAGTTAGATTACTTTCCTACAGGTTTTGTCAAGCTGGGGCTAGGAATTCTTGGGTATTCTACTTGATTTCCTGCTTGTTGTTACTCAAGTTTTTCTGAGACATACTTTCTTTATCCGTTTATTTTCTTGTTTCTATCAGGGTACTATTCTATACAATGTAAAGGTTTAATCCTGTTATTATCCTGATTATGAATTTACTGTTTATCAAGAGTTTGTGTTTGGTTTAAGTATGTTCTTGTATATGATTTAATTGTTGGATGAATCATGTGGTTTAAGGTTTTTTAGTTGGAAGTTATGTACAAACTCATGTAGAATTAGTCATTTATGTTGTTTGTTCTATTTAAGTTATATTAGCATTATGTTGAAAATGTTCTGACAATTGCAAAAAATTTGTTTAAATCTTCATATATTCATAAGATCTATACGTTCGTATATTATAGTAGAAACAAAAACAGCATTTTTAGAATACTTGTTAAAGTAGTAACAGACTGATTTGTTATCTTTGTTCAGTTAGAAATGTAATAATTCAGCTTTTTCTTTATTTTATGTACAATGAATTACTTTAATATATTGTATTTTATTATACTGTTATAATTAATTAAATATAGTAACTCCAATTCTATTAGTTTAAATTATGAAACCTGGTTTTAATGAGCAAATTGAACAGTAACCATTGTATGTTTTCAGGCCCAAATCAATTGGGTCCATGAAAGTGTATTCTGAGTTTTCTGTTAATAAATTAAGTAGATAGTTTGACTAAAAACATTCACTCTCTAAAGTTTTAATAAAACGAGTTTTAAACTTATCACTTTAACATAGTGTTGATATAAGAAATAAAGACTTAGGAAATCAGTAGAAAATTATCGAATTTAACCAGATTTTTTATTTACTTTACTTGCGTCCCAAACCCCTTTTAGCTTTCTGTTTTAAAAGTTAAATAAAATATAAGTAAAATTTTATAATTGCTATTACAAAGTTTAGTCTCAAACTCGTTCAAACAAATATGCATTGAGCCAGAGCCATTTGGACTCATCATCAGGCCAAATCTTCTTGAATTAAAATTGCTTAGTTGATCGAATGCTTGATAACATGTGTATTGTGCTAGAGTTCGTTTGGACTCATCCATTATCCGGCCTCAAATCATTTTCGAAAGACTCAGTTTAGCTGGCCTAAATAATTGATAATGTATGTATTGGGCCAGAGCCCATTTGGATTCACCTTCTATCAGGTCCAAACTCTCTTAATTATGGGCCTATTTGGCAGTTAATACATAAGTTGCCCCATTTAATTTAAATAAATGTATCACATGGTATTGTACTTTCACACCTAGTTACACGACATAGGTTATTTAACTTAGAGACATAAGTACAACTTTAGGTATACTTGTAATCAAACTAATTACAGAAATTATATACACGTACGCGTGACATAGTTGTGATGCCAAAACAAGCCGAGGTACACGTTCGTGTGACCATGGTCAAACATTCTTAATAAATAAAACGCCTTAATCAAGCACTCGTAGAAATGCTTTTAGGTGCGGTTTTTAAATTACTATCGTTATTGCGTACATGTTCGCGTGACGTGATTACGATCTTTTCAAATAAATTCAAGGTACGCGTTCGCACGACGTTGACAAACTTTTTCTTAAATAAACTAAGTGTCGTGAATTGTGTACACGTACGTGTGACATGATTTTTGACATATCAAAACTAAACGAGTATACGTACGCGTAACTCATATGATTTTTTAATCGAGTAATTAGTAGCGGTAAAAGGTAAAACAAACATAGGTCCTAAAATGAGTAATTAAACAATCTAAGCCAAGTATAAATTTCTAAGAGACCGTGCTAAAACCACGGAATTCGGGAGTGCCTAACACATTCTCCCGAGTTAACAGAATTCCTTACCCGGTCAAACTTCCTCGATTTGGGATTTAAAATAAATTGGTGACTTGGGACACCATATAATTATCCCAAGTGGCGACTCTAAAATTAAATAAAATAATCCTTATTCGAATAATGTCACTTAAATTGGAAAACTCCCTTATCGCATATCCCCCTATGGAAAAAGGAAGGTGTGACACATGTCAACTAGGAAAACAAACCAAGTCTTCTTTTAAAGTTAAAAACATTGTTTCTTCTACAAAACATCTTGAACTCTTGCATATGGACCTTTTTTATCCAACTAAAACTGCTAGTATAGGTGGTAAAAAATATGCCTTTGTTATATAAGATGATTTTTCTCAATTTACCTAGGCTATTTTTCCAAGTAATAACGATGAAGCATAAGAAATTTTGAAGTCATCTGCAAGAAGGTACAACGGGAAAAATGTTACTATATATGTGCTATAAGAAGTAACCATGGAAGAGCATTTGAAAGCAAAGCATTTGAAAACTTCTGCAATGATCAAAGGATCTCCCATAATTTTTCATCTCCAAGATTAGCTCAACAAAATGGAGCGGTAGAATGCAAAAATATAACCTTGTAAGATATGGCAAGAACTATAATTTTGGAAAACTCCCTTCCACACCCCTTCTGGGTATAATTTGTAAGCACAACATACCACATCATCAACAGTTGCTTAATTTGAACTATTCTAAAAAAGACACCATATGAACTATGAAAAGATAAAAGACCCAACATCAGTTATTTCCATCCTTTTGGTTGTAAATATTTCATTCACAACAATGGAAAAGACAATCTTGGTAAGTTTTATCCCAAAAGTGATGAAGGAATTTTTCTCGGATACTCTCCCTCTAGTATAGCATATAGAGTTTTTAATAAACTTACTCTTTCTATTGAAGAATCAATACATGTTGTTTTTGTAGAAAATAACTCTCGCTTAAGGAATGAAAAACTTCCTGAATATGAGGAAATTTCCATAGTTCCCAAGTTTATAATTACAAGTGAAAGCACTCGAGATAAGGTGACTGACTAGTAGGATCAGTTGATCGACAGTCGTGTAAATAATTAGGAACTTCCTACAGTTGAAAAATTGAGTCCTATTGAAAAGGAGCTAGTATCAGTCGTTCCAAGTGAATTCAAAAATTAGCCTGGATATTCACATAAGTACATCATAGGAAATCCTCAGGAAGGAATGAAAACTAGAAGATCACTAAAGCCGACATCGAATATGGCCCTCATATCTCAGTTCAAACCAAAAAAGGTGGATGAAACCCTTGGGGACGAAAGCTAGATAACTACAATAAAATAAGTGCTTGATCAATTTGAGAAGAATAAAGTATGGGAAATCATTCCCAAGCCTCCAAATGCATCCGTTATTGGAACAAAATGGGTGTACATAAATAAATTGAATGAGTCTGGACAAGTGGTATGAAATAAAGCTAGACTGGTTGCTCAAGGCTATTCACATCAAGAAGGAATTGATTACGAGGAGACTTTTGCTCCTATTTCCAGGTTAGAATCTATTCGCATCTTATTATCCTATGTTGATCACAAATGTTTCAGACTATTTCAGATAGATGTAAAAAGCGCTTTCTTAAATGGTTTCATTTCTGAGGAAGTATTTTTTAAGCAACCTCTAGGATTTGTAAATGAATCATTTCCAAATCATGTCTACAAATTGTCCAAAGTTCTGTACGGTCTAAAGCAATCGACCGAAGGTAATTTAACTGTACAAATCTATGTAGATGCTATTATTTTTTGTTGTACTAACCCTGTCTTATGCAAGGACATTCAAACATCATGAAACGGGAATTTGGAATGAGTATGATAGGAGAATTAACCTTCTTCCTTAGGCTTCAAATCAAGCAAGTACAGAAAGGGATTTTCATTAGTCAAACAAAATACAAAAAAAGAGCTTATCAAAAAGTTTGGCATGTCTAATGCTAAAGCCATAGGGACTCATATGAGTCTTTCAACCACCCTGGATGAAGAAAAAGATGGTAAGAGTGTTGATGAAACAATGTATCGAGGTATGAATGGTTCTCTAATCTATCTTATGGCTAGTTGACCTAATATTATTTTCAGTGTTCGCAAATATTCAAAATATTAGTCAGCTCCCAAATACTCCCACTTGACTACTGTTAAACGTATTATCAAAAAGCTGAGAGGGACAGTCGACTATGGATTATGGTATGAAAGCTTAAATGTCTTTGATTTCAAAGGTTTTTCAGATGCAGGCTTTGCACGAGATAAAATTGACAAGAAAATCACAAGTGAAACGTGCCAATTACTTGGAAAATCTCTTATATCTTGGCACACAAGAAACAAAGTTGTATTTCCCTATCCACTAGTGAATCAGAACATTTGGCCGTAGGCAACTGCCACACACAAGTTCTATGGATTATGCATCAACTGTTAGACTATGATTTACATCTTAACTGTTTACCTATTATTCGTGATAACATTAGTGTTATTTGCCTTTCGAAAAAGTCTGTGCATCTTTCTAGGAATAAGCATATTGAGATTAAGCAAAAATTTGTCTGTGATCATGTTACTAAAGGTGATATTGTGTTAGAATTTGTCAATACTGAAAATCAGTTAGCAAATATTTTTACAAAACCATTGCTTGAAGAAAGGTTCTGTTTCCTTCGTGACAAAATTGGTATTTGTTTGATTCCCATCTATCTGTTCTAAATTTGTCTAGTTTAAATTTTTTTTTTTCCATAATTGTCATTTGTAATTTATGCCCTGAAAATCTCTATGTACTTGATTATTCTGTATATGCATTTATGACCAAACTGGCGACAGGCTTGCAGAAGGCAACTTTTCAGTTTCTTTTCACACGTCTCTCCCAGAATCTAGGCGTCCATTCAGCCCATTTTTAACCTCTTCTCTATCAATCATATCTCCTACTCTCTCAAAGAAAGACATTCTCTCTCTCTGCTCTCTCATACTCATAGATAAAACCAAACCCTTTCCTTCCACCTCCATACCCAGAAGAAGCCATCGCTTCAAGAAAAATCATCAAACTGATGATCTCGTGGATATAGAGTCCTCAGAAAGCACAGATCATCCACTGTTTGAGGATGAGTCTAGTGATTCTCAAGAAATAATTCTCGTCACCCAAAAGAGGGATGGAAAATGCCCAATGGAATCCATCCCCAAACAATAATCTCATAAGAGAGGGAAAATAGAAAGCATAGAGTTTGGCCCTCAAGACAAGATGAATTTCTATGGTCCCGAAGAGAAGGCGAGGTTTGTCGCTTTCAAAGGAAAATCGATTGTTTATGGTCGCAGTGTAAGTTTGAAATCTATGAAAAACTCTCAATTTAATGTTATCTCTGTGTTTGAAACTCAAAAACTTGTCTCTCTATTTGCTACTATTGGTGACACTGTCTATGAAGAGCCTGTGTATATATTTTATACGAATTTGTTTGTGAATGATAAAGATGATTTAGAATCCATAGTTTTGGGAACTCATATTATACGTGATGTTTATCAATTTGAGAAAATATTTGAACCAAATTTATGTTGGATATAATTTATTTGAGGAAGCAAAAAGTGTGTTGTCTGAAAATCCCCCTGACATTGGTCCAAAAATTTAAAATTTGAGCACAGTGTACTAGCCCACATCATTGCTACCAATTTTCTACCTTGTATTCGTTCACTTAGCACCTTGTCTCTTTGAGATGTGTTTATCCTATAATGTCCGGTGAACGGGAAGGCCATTAATTGGTTTTCTTGGGTGCGCCAGTACATGCTTAAAAGGATCAGGAATGTCTCATCTTCTGCAAACAGTTTGCCTTATGGTTTACTAATTTCTCATATCTTGCAAGTTATGAAAGTGAACCTGTCTCTCTATGCCCCTAAAACCATTTCTAGCATGTATGACAAGACTCTCTTTCCCATGATGGGATATACGTTGGTTGAGGGAACTTGGTTCAAGAAAGACAAGGCACCATAATCCACTCCTCAATAGGGCAGTGGAGGGATTAAATCTGAAGCCAACAAATCCTCTTACTCAGATCAGTTGCTAATAATGCAGCAAACTATTGCATGTATCAAGGAATTGCTAATCTCTATGAAGGAACAGGTGGACAAGATCAGTGAAGTAACTAAAAAAACTGGAACAGATGTGGCTAGGCTAAGGATTACTTTCCAAGCCACAAAGAGACAAGGAATCAGGGCTATGCAGGATGTAACAGAGAAGCTGACCAAAGTCACCAAGGAAATTGATGCGTCCTATGATAGCTTCTGCACCAAAGTGATCAACACCTTGAAATATTTCCATGGAAGGAATTAAGTGTCTGGGCTGTTTACGCAATGTTCTTTTGGTTGTGTCTGGAAGGGCATATAAGTCGACTATGCTCGGCATAACTGCTAGCTGTATATCTATTTTTTTGCTTGCTTAACTAGTTCTATTATTAGCTATTGTTCTCTTTTTGGTCTTTTTGATTCATGTCAAAGGGGGAGGAAAAAAAGAGTACAAAGACAGGGGAGCAACAAATAAGGAACAACAAAGCTCAAAATCAGGAGGAGTATAAGTACACTTTTAAAGGGAAGTATCCCCTAAATTAGTTAAACTCTTTTTTGGATTACTGCCATTATCAAAAAGGGGGAGATTGTTAAGTCTAGAATTTTAAAAATGATCAATAATCAAAAGAGACTTGACTAATGACATCTCATTCTATGTAGATTCACAACGCAATTAATGAAAAGAAAGAAATTCCTATGAGGAAATCAGGGGAACCTAACTGCTATGTATTTCGAATTGTGCATCAAATGGAAAGAGAATGAATCAATTAAAAAATAAGGAAAGAAAGTTAATCAATCAAACATGCTAAAGATCCTCAAGCACGCAAGAAATGAAAGAGAACTAATCAAGGCTAGAGAGCAAATCAAGGACAATCTGTGGAAGTTCTAATCAAGGATAATTGGAAGAACCGATTCTTCAAGTGAAGAATGATTCTAACCACACTACTCAAGCTAGGTTCATGAGGCTATCCTTGGGTCTCACTCTTAAATATCTATGCCTCACAAGGAAAGACCTCTAACTATTGTTGTTATGTGATCCCAGAAAACAAGAAATCAGAAGACTCATCAAGCATATAAAAGAAAAAGTAGAAGGGTAAAGAAGATTATGCAACTTCACATCTGTTTCTATACCTTTCTAATTCTTAGTATGAATACTGTATTTTTGAGTCTACAAGTGTCGCAAAAGATAGGAAGAGTTAGAAAACAAAAACTACAGTTGTGTCAACACTTGAAAGAAACTTTGTTGTTGTATATCATTGGTGGTGAACGTACTAAAACCATCACTATTATAAAAGCTTACCGAAGATCAAAGAGAACCCTTGTGACCCAAGTGAACTGGACGTAGGTACCACACCGGTATTGAACCAGTATAAAAACTGTTGTGCCTCCTTTACTTTTATGTTTGCTCAGTTTATTTCTGCTGCGATTAATTCCTGTGAGAAGTCTAGTCGACTAATTTCTCTCATAGTCAAGTAAGTTTTACAAATCGGTTATAATTCACCCTCTCTTGTGCTTTCAAAACATGAATATATAAAAGATTTATAGTTTATGTTATAAGATGATTATCCAAAATTATATAAAGAGGCCGGCTACAACCTATACGTTCAACTAAAGCTTTATGTAAAGAAAAATAAACTTTGAACTCAAGCATAAATATAACATTTCTGATATTGTGTAAAGAAACTACCTTGAAGTAATATGAAACATATCATATAAATGGCTACATACTAGGATGTCAATCATGTAAATTTGACGGTTTGTGGTAGATCAAAAGACTCTATGGACTATGTTTATAAGCAAACAACGAGATGATCAAAGTTTGAGTTCAAATTAACAGATTGCATTTAGCCATTCCATGGACATGGATTAAGAGAAAAAATAGTCTTATGCTACTTTTTTGGACGTGTGACTTGTTATATAGTATAAAGGAAGTAATTTTTATCGCCGGCTCCAGCTGACTGCCCCCTTTCACTCGGCCTTTCTTTGTTGTGTGAATAAGGTCTTAGTCTGTATAGGCATTCTGGGCAGGTCACAATAAGTCGCTAGTCGAAGGTTTAGACCAATCGCAATTCATCACCATCTTGCCCGCACCAAGATCGAGTCCTAGACAAGCGGATCTAATTTTAACAGCCGGAACAGTAACAATGAAAATGGCCCCCTCTTTAGTGAGATTATATGAGCAAATGCCTGAACCAAAATATGTTATTGCTATGGGAGCCTGTACAATTACGGGCGGGATGTTCAGTACCGATTCTTATAGTACTGTTCGGGGAGTCGATAAGCTAATTCCTGTAGATGTATATTTGCCAGGTTGCCCACCTAAACCGGAAGCGGTTATAGATGCTATAACAAAACTTCGTAAGAAAATATCTCGAGAACNTTTTAGTGAGAGTATATGAGCAAATGCCTGAACCAAAATATATTATTGCTATGGGAGCCTGTACAATTACGGGCGGGATGTTCAGTACCGATTCTTATAGTACTGTTCGGGGAGTCGATAAGCTAATTCCTGTAGATGTATATTTGCCAGGTTGCCCACCTAAACCGGAAGCGGTTATAGATGCTATAACAAAACTTCGTAAGAAAATATCTCGAAAACTCTATGAAGATCGAATTAGGTCTCACCGATTAAGGAAGGGGGTTTACCAACTGATCAATAAGTAGTTGATGGGGGAACTGGTCCTACTACAGCTAAACTCTTATTAAATTGTTTATAATGATGCAACCTAGTCAAACTTGAATGATGCGTATAATTAATTTATAGTAAGACCTTTTTTTTCATCAGTAGGATTAGTTATAGTGCCAGTTCAAGGAACAGTTTTCTGGTGGGAGAGTGACAGTTATCTATATGTACTCCCCACCCCGCCACACCACACCCCACCCCACCCCACCCTTTTTCTTTTTTTAGGTTTGAAAGTTTTGAAAGAAAGAAGGGATATTTAAATGGATTGAAAATTTATAAGATGAATTTCACATCATGGAAGGAGGTCTTCTTGGATGTCATGTCATGTGGTCTCGAAATTTTGAGAGTCTAATTTTACGTAAATATTTAAAGTAAAAAAATTAAAAAAAATATAATCTAACGTAAATATTCGTCCCCGCTTATAACAAATCAAACAATTTAACAATCATAATTTTAAAGTAAAGTATTATCTAAGCATGATTAAATAATAAATAAGTATATAAGTGATATATTTCTTAAAATTTATTAGTTTAATGCAAATAATTCGTACAGATAAATTTTTACCGTCATTGTATGTAGGAAAACCAACATTAAAAAGAAGATTGGGATTGGAAGAAGGAGAGACACAGAAACAGAGGGCATTACCACCTTAACTGATTGATGAGACTAAAGAAGGCCAAAAAGAATCGTCCTTTATCGATTATATTCATTGAATCTGTCATTTTATTAGTTGTCAATTGTCACCCTTACTCTATCTAAACAGACAAACTACAGAATTTTGGACTACCATTTTTAGGGCAAAAACATATGTCTGCCTTCAGCCTTATTATTCTCTTATTGACACCCTTTGTTTTTTTATTATTATTTAATGCCTTCAACCTTTTCTTGAATTATTATCAGATCTAATTGTGATACGTTATTACCTAGTGCAAATTAAGATAGTGTGTTTACTCTTATAATCGGATAATAATTAAATTTATAAGTGGTTTTAAGGATATGTGATTTCACTTAGCACAAACTGAAAAATATGAAAATTGATATTAGAAAGTAATTACAAAAATAAGGCAAACCAATGTAATGCGCATCTTTTGGCCCTCGAGCTAGGTCACCCTCAAATCAACTGAGTATGTTATTGAAAAGTAAAAACGGAAAGAGAACTTAAGAGAGAAAATGTAATATATTGCTTCGTTATACGTGAATGTGATAGATTACAAAATGATTAGAACTCTATTCATATAGTAGAGGAGTTCTACTTATGGTACAATTCTGATTATAGTAAGAAAATCTCATGGCTGGCTAATTAACTAGCCTTGACTTGATACGTGCCGAGATTCCCGCCATAATCCTTGCTCAATTTCGGAGATTTCGGATTATCGTTACTCAGTCAGGTAAACCCCCTTGGATCTTACTTAACCTCGGTTATACTTGGTCTCGATCTTAGCTGATCCTCGTCCTGGATCATCCTCGAGTTAAAGATTCAACAACCCGACTCCATATTGGAGCTTGATGCAATTCGAGTCCGAACCGTAGCCTATCATGATCCAACCCCGATTAGTCATGAGGATGGCAGGGTCGTTCTGAGCTTATAGATGGTGCAAAATATATATATTTTACTTTGTTTGCTTTATTTTTCATCAGACACTCTTAAGTTACCTGCTAGTATTTGATTATATTGGGAGTGACGACACTTGATCCTTTTCTTCGAGCGGCAGTTGCATGAAAAATATCATTTAGTTTTCCTTTGAATTAATTAGAATGTAATAAAGAAAACCTAACTGAGCAGTTATCTTCTAATTTTATAACAGAAATCCTCCATTTTGCAGAATTCTGTTGCTGATATAGGTCAGTAGCGTTTGCTACATCCTCTTGGGACAAAAATCAAACGAACTTAGCCACCACAAAATTGGAATTTGATTGGACTTAACATTTGTGAATCACTTCCATATTTCTTTTCAAAATTTAGCATAATAAAAAGTCGATATCAATGCCAATTTTTATTTTTTATTTTTTTAATAAGAGAAACGAACAAAATGATTTGATAGCCTTTACCTTTAGTAAACCAGGTATTTTAACTATTAGGAATATCGAGCATAAAGTGTATTTAATTTTTAAGCTTACAAATATGTGTCAGCCCTATACGGTTTTGTTCCCTTTTAAAATAAAATTCTAAAAAAAAAAAAAAAAAAAAGAATATAGGGGGTGACATACATTTGTGTAAATATAGAGTGATTGGTAGAAATAGCCTCGCAATGGGCTGATCTTAGCCGAATGTCTCCAAAATCGGCAATATTTGAAAAATAACCTCCCGGCTCGCACATAGTTATTGCTCTTTAGTAATAGGTTGGTAGAATTTATATTATATTTACTCTACCTATGTATTGAGTTATTCATCAAAATTTACCAGATTGGTATGATTTTGCTCTTCGGGCGTTTTGTTACCGAATTGGAAGAGTTTATGCTATATTAATTCTACGTATATGTTAATTATTCATCCAAGTCTACCCCGATTGACATAATTTTTTTGTGTTATTTTAACAAAGTGCTCTTCGAATTTGCAATTTCAATTGCAATCAGACCATCCCTAATTTGCTCCAAATGATCTTAAATTTGAAAAAAAAAAATTAAATACCAGCACAAATAATTCCCAATTACTAATTTAGTCAAATAATACTAAATCGAAAAGACTCACTTTGTCTTTTTTCAACACTTTCTAAGATCAAACGATAATATTTTTTTAGATTTTTAACGTAAATTACAAAATCGATGTTTGAATTAAAAATTTAAGTATAAATTATCAACATTTAAACGATTTTAAGACTAATTGATCGTTAGCCTTATATTTTTCACCACCAAACAATAATTTTTAGCTATAAATATTTAAGAACTATGGTGCTCAAGTAAAAAATCAGGAACATTTTGCCAAGATCGTAAAAACCAGGGACATTCCGCCAAAACCAATTCCGTAGGGTGACATGTCGTAAAAATCAGAAGCCGACTTATCAGCTCTCCGAGGCCCAACTGGTATTTGAGCCCAATATGCAATGAGGCTTAGGCCCATTTCACCGGTCCATCTTTAAGAATATATAGTAGAAATGACATCAGGTAGCCACTCTATAAGGCTGCTATTTGGGAATTAGTTAGTGTGTCCTGAATTTCAGTTTTTCAATTTAATTTTTCTGGACAAAAATATCTTGAATTGTCCTTAAGTTAAGATTTTTAGTTTAAAATTCAGGACAAAAATAAGTATTGGCTAATCGCTGAATATCATCCCTGAGAATGACTATTTGTGCACTTGCATATTCTTAGAAGAGTTTACCTAAATAGCCGCTAACTAAATCAGTTAAACTAAAAATAGCTTTTGAAGAATTAATTAGTATGAATCGGATAAGCAAAATAGATAATGAACTCCACTGGCTATTTATGTGAAAATTCTCATTTTTGTTGTAATTTCATCTTGTTTAATTTTTCGCATTAATATTTTTTTTTTTTTTTTTTTTTTGTGGTAAAAATCCACAAGCGGGGCTTGATAATTAGACTTACCTGTAACAATGTCCATATTTGGTTTATTATAAAACATATATAAAATTTGGGTAAAAAAAAAAATTTAAATTTATTTGGTTTTGTAAAAAAAAAAAAGGTTGTGTTATTTTTCTAAACTTTATGTGGTGTAACACTTTAAAATAATATTATTAATGTTTTGATTACTGTAACAGAAAAATGTTTATAATAATGTCGCATAAATAGGAGCTCAAAGCATGTATGATTACAGTTTACGAGCTATGATATCAATGTTTAGGGAATAGCAACAATGGCTTGAAGTAGTGTGAAAATATGATCAACAATCTAGTTATAATTCTTGGGGAAGCAATTCAGAACTGTCATTATATAATTAGAATTTGAAGGTGTAAGCTATATTTACCGTTTCTACTGAAAATAAACAAATTAAAACAGAGTTTTTAAAAAAAAATGCCAAAGAGCAATATAGAGCAAGTTCTCTTCTGTGTAAATGTAAAGGACTCGTTACGGAAACTGAATGAATTGGTTACCAAAATAAGGAAAAGAAAAAACTTTCTAATTAATTAATTAAGATAAACAGAAATAAATCTTTTCCACCATAAATGGAATCCTTTGCTCCAATAGCAAATTATTACGAACTTATTAATACTCCTTCCGGTCCACAATAAGTAATTTTTTGGTTTTTTCTTTATGATCCAAAATTAGTGATTTTTTCAAATTTCAAGAATAAATTAATTATTTTTTTTTCTACATTGAGTTTGAAGTAAATAATATTGGAGTATGTGTTAGGAGTATTTATGTGAAGAGATAGTAAATATTAATATGATCAATTTCATTGCTAATTAATGTTAAAAGTTTATTTTTTATGAAAATAACCAAAAAATTACCGGAGGGAGTACTGTTGACAAATTCAATAAACAAGTCCTCGTCAGTCAAATGCTAGCGACTTCCGTACTAATAGAGTTATGATAATTTTATACTTAATAAGATTTGTAGTTACTCTAAACCAAAGCCATTAATGATTTGGAGAATATTATCAGTGTTAATTATTTCTTGGCTAACTTGGTAAAATACATATGTTAGGTAAGTAATCATGAAAAAGGTCAGAAGAGATCATGCATATAAATACAAAATTGGAAAATAAGTCCAAGAGAGAGAGGAAAGAAATTAAATTTAGCCAAAAGGGTACCTTATTTGTATTATTTACACATCAAACATTAAAAGCCTATTTTTTTATTTAATTGTTGTTCTCATGAGAGTGCAGTGCAGTTGAAAGGTGAAAAACAAAAATGGTTTCATTGGCTTCTGCAACTTTTGGTGTGTTTTTGTTTGTGTTCTTGAGCATAGCTAATGCCCAATATTATAATTCACCACTTAAGTTCTTCAATGTTTTGGATTATGGTGCAGTTGCTGATGAGAAGAGAGATAATAGTCAGGTTTGTATTGGAAAAATAGACATTAATTAGGCCCTACCCTCTTGTTTGTATCGATTGCAAACCGAAAACAACGTGATTCATGAATGTCTGTTCGGAGACGAATTCAGAATCTTGAGTTAGTGGCAGAATGAGTGTGTATATAAGTATTTATAATTTTTCCTTGCAGATGTATACGTAATTCAAGTAAAAGCACATACCTGTTTTAGATATCCGCCTCTTAATTTTTTTTAAAATATATTTGTTTTGTGTTTTTCAGGCATTTTTAAAGGCATGGGAAGATGCTTGTGAATGGAGAGGAAGGAGTATGGTTTTAATTCCATATGGAACTTACATGTTGAGGTCAGTTTCATTTGAGGGTCCATGTAGGAGTTTAATGAGATTTGTAATAAAAGGGGTTCTCAAAGCTCCCACAAGTCCATCATTGTTCAACACAAATACTTGGATTGGTTTTCGTTACATAAATGGGCTAGTTGTTAAAGGTGGTGGCTATTTGGATGGTCAAGGTGCTTCTGCTTGGCCATATAACGATTGTTCCAAGAACCCCCATTGCATGCCTCTTCCTGTGGTAACTTTTTCTACTTGCCCGCGCTCCATATTTATACTAAATCATATTAATTTATCACTGCTAAGTGATTTAATAAACTGAGAATGTATATTTAACTTATGGTTAAGTGCTTCAAGTCTTTTGCGCAAAACATATGTTATGCTTCTATTGGTTTGACGTAAACATCGGAGGGCCGCTTTATACTAAGGAATCTTTTTTCTTTAATTCATTTGATTTTTTCAAAAAAAAAAAGAAAAAAAAAAAAAAAGGATGTTGATTTTGAGTGAAAACCATTACTATAGAGTTTTCAGTCACATATTCATGTTTTGGAAGGAACTGGGAGTATATTAAGTAAATCTTTTAGTTCCCTGATTTTAGCTCTAATTGACATCCTTGAGTCGGGAATTGTGTCTACTCATATATTCTCTTCGTTCACTTTTACTTGTACGCTATACAAAAATTGCATTTTTAATTTTACTTGTCCACTCTATAATATATCACGAGAAAGACAAAAAAAAGTTCTTCCATTTTTACCCTTATAATTAACTACTCATTCCTCAAATCATTTTCTAATACTTGTGGAAATACTATTATTATTATGGCTAAAATTATAGAAAAAAATACTTTTTTTTAAAGGGAATACAAAATCAAAAATAAATAGTTAAAAGTGAAGGAAAGGAGTATCAAATGGCATGTAGTAATACTTGAGCAGTGTGAAGTCATTAAATAGCATTCCTTTTTCTCCTTAAATTTAGTTTACTTTGTTAGGAGGACAAAGATCTTCTTGCAATTGAGATTCTACATAATCCCACTAAACATGCTACTACTTTATTATGTTTCTTATTACGAAAGAGTTTTTTTAGGTTGGGTGGTAAATTACTAGTACTAGAATTTTCACAGGGTATGGACTTACCATTATTAAATCAGAGGAACATTTTACTGACCAAGACAACCTTTTCCAAAATAGGACTAGAGTTGACTTTAGTGGTTACGAGAGATTTTCTTCATTTTGTCATATAACTATATTCCCATAAAAGAGTCAATGACCCCTACACTATTCGATGATCAAACCCACTCAAAAAGAAAAGTTAAAAAAAAAATCTCTTCGAAATGCGAGAGTTATACACTATCCTCTACAAACGCCATTATGTGACTATGTCACTATGTTGCTATGTTACTGTAACACCTCTTCGAAATAACTATTCAACGACAAATACTTCTAGTTTCTAGTAAATTTAAGGTTTTTATTCTAATATTTCGTGTTTCTTTTTAATTAGACTTTGAGATTCGATTTCGTGACGAATTCAAGAATCCATCATTTGAGATCAATCAACAGCAAGAACTCCCACATAAACCTATTTGCTTGCAACAACATAAACATCAGTTTCGTACGAATGACAGCCCCTGGGGACAGCCCCAACACCGACGGCATTCACATCGGAGCTTCAACCAACATCAGAATTTCAAGAACTGTTATTCAGACCGGGGATGACTGCATTTCCATGGTTACAGGCAGCCGAAACATCGACATTTCCGATGTTACTTGTGGACCTGGTCATGGAATTAGCATCGGTAGTCTAGGGAAATCCCCTGGAGAATTTGTTACAGGCATAAATGTGAGAAATTGCACATTTATCGGTACTCAAAATGGGGCTAGGATCAAAACTTGGGCACCCTCATTGTCATGTGAAGCTTCTGATATATATTTTGGTGACATTTACATGCAAAATGTCAATAATCCCGTCCTCATTGATCAACAATATTGCCCATATCCTTCTTGCAGCAATCTGGTACGTGATGAGCATATTTGTAGGACTGCTATTTAGGGATTAATCAGTACTTATTCTGTACTGCAAACTGAAATTCAGGATACACTAGCTAATTTTTAAATAGCAACTCTCTAGAATGGTGTCGTTTCTACCATTTCTTACCACTTCGTTTTACATAGTGAATTGAATTATTGAAGTATGTTTGTTAATGTTGTGTAGGGACAGGACAATTCTAAAGTACAAATAAGCAATGTGACATTCAGTAACATATGGGGAACATCAAGTTCAAAGGTTGCAATCTCTTTAAAATGTAGTAAATTGGTGCCCTGTAAGAATGTGCAGCTTAACAATATCAACTTGGCATACCATGGACGAGGAGGACCAGCCACGTCTTCGTGTTTAAATGTGATTGGTGCTTCATATGGCAAACAATCTCCTCCTAGTTGTGTATGATCAAATTGATTTTTCTTGATTTCCTTATCTAGTGGCAATTCCTCAATTTGTTCCAATTTAGTTCCATTGATGTTACTAGGCTAACATCTCAGGATGTATAAACTTGTTATTGTTTAGGATAATGTCAATGAACTTTTAAACTCTCCAGTTTCTTAAAAGATAACTCTGTTCTCGTATTTGAATGCTAATCATGCAAGTTTCCACATATGGGATTGATCTTTCCTTCTAAAGGAGGACGATTTAATTGGCTAGCCTATACTTTGTGATGTTTAGTAGCAGCATGAATAATTACATAAATATTTTATACTCAGCAAAACAAATTCTAATTTCACGTAGAATTGTGACACCCTAGGCGAATCTCACGAGAAAGATACTTGGTATCTAAGTAGACAAGTCTTAGACTCTACTGACGCGTTATAAAGTTGTGCGGGTCTCGACCCAAAACGGATAATATCACTAGGGGACTGGGTTGTTACAAGCATAGAGCAACTGTTTATAGTACTTGTCATCATTAATGAGAGGAATGATCTCCTACCACCAATTTTACAGTTCTCTAATGAAAGGGTGATATACTATTAGAACATTTTTAATGAGTCATAAAACCGATCTCCTCGAACAATTAAAAGTCAGGATGCGAGTTTTTTTCTCTCCGGGGTAGGGGTAAGGTCTGCATACACTCTACCCTCCCCAAACCTCACTAGTGAGATTTTACTAGGTATGTTGTTGTATGTGGTTATTGGTATTAACTGAAATGTCCAAAGGTACATTTAAATTTACTCTGAAAAAAAAAACATTTAAAATTTGCAACATATTCAATTTCTTCATTTTTCATTTTGTCTGAAAAAAGGAGTTTCTCATTACGCCCCTCAAAAAGGAAACTGGAAATGTATTCAGCAAAAGCAAGTAAAAATGTTAAACAAGTAAAAAAAATGATATCTCTGAAATTGTGTGACCGTTGAAGTACAATTGCTATGTAATCTTCTTTCTAACTACAGGGCTTACAACAGAATAGAAGTGAATAAAATAAGATATAAAATATTAAATGCCTATACTTTATGATTCCTTCTGATTATTATTTTTTCCAGTCTCAGACTCTTTAACTAATTTAGGACTTTGATAAAGTCCGTCCAGGTGCCCAGGAATAGACCTCAGGATGCAAAGCAGCATTAGTAATTACACTTTGTGGCAAGGCATACAAATCAGGAACATCAACCTGATGACGCTGATGATTCTTTTGGTAATGTTGGTTTTGAGCTGAAGCAGCAGCGACCATTTCATCGTCATCTAATGGCAAACGATCAAACGTCGCGTTCATAAAAGTTGCAGCCATAATCACCACCGGACCTGAGGCAATGAGTCCACCAACTACACCCCCACCTATAACCTGTCCCTGAGCACCTGCTAAGTAAATTGTTAGCCCTGTTACACCTGGTGGTGCTGGTGGTGGAAGGACTGACCCGAGCATCGACAAGATTTCAAACCGCCCGTGGAGTGTGACAATTGACCCTGATGTGGCTGGTTGGCGCAATGTCACGTTTGTCACACACCCTGTTGCACTTAGGACGCATATGCCACGTTGCTTCCTTCGAGCGAAATTCACTAAGCTTTCGTTCACATCACAGCCTGAGTTCACCTCCATTGCGTGTGCTCGTAAGGCATTAGCACTGTCCCTTGTGATAATGATTGGTGGTTTGGGCTTGTTTTTGGAGCCGGCTGGCCTGCCACGTGGTCGTCTTATAGAATCTCTCTCGCGTACAGGCACTGTTACGTTTGGCAAATTTGTAGTAACCATTAAACCATTTCCATCAATTCCAGGCTTGTGGTTACCGATTTTGTCTACTTCTTGATTCTGCTTTATGGTCTCTTTGGTTGCAACAGTAGAGAAAGTGAGGTCTGCACTACCAGCCATTTCTTTTTACTCCACTCTTGGCTTGCAGAAACTGAGAGTATACAAAGATTTGGATTAATAATCTGTGTTTAAGTAAGGGGTATTGGAAGATAAATTTATTGCAGAACCAAAAAGAATGACTAGAGATTAGGAGATGGTTAAGTAAAGCTAATTAATAGTATAAATAATTGGCATTTTAGTTTATTCACCCAATTCCTAACTCTCAACAGATCCCTGTTTCATGTTGATTGCCTTCACAAACATATACCAACATCTCATCTTAATTATACTCTACTTGGCCCACACTACATTGCAGTAATTAACTGTCACGGAATTCATAAAATTGCAAACTTGATATGCTAGATTTACACAGCCAAAGGTTGAAGATTATATGGTTTTGCCCCATTTTTGCTAGATTCATAAACTGACAACTATGCCGTAACAACAATGACATTGAGCTCAAAATTTCTTCTTAACATAGTTACAAATCCTATTCCTTTTCTTTTTATGCCCACAAAGCATTCAATAGGCTCACCAAAATAAATCTGCTACGCTTAGTTCTTACATTTGCATTGAGCTGAAAAGATCAAATGCTTCAGTCCCAATTCTCATTTCTTTTCGAAGTTACTAGTTGACTTAATGCTCTGCTGATTGTACCCGATTAAGTGGATATAATTTAATTATCTGTAGTTTTAAGTGTTGTACATAAGGATAGAATATGTATACATATCACCCTTTTGCTACTTCCAGAACCTTCATTTCAGTAACCAAATTAAAATGAATGGTTTTCTATGTTCAGTGATGGTCTGCAGGGGTAGATTTACCTTGCCCCAAGCGATGTCACGTTATGCCACTTCATCCAAATCTTTTACTAATTATATATCTATATGGATAATAAGCAAAACGAAAAAGACACCACTAGTGACAAAGAGGTCCATTAGTTTGCATGTGAGTGTCTCGTCTCTTTTCGGGAGGTTGAGGGTTGGAACCTCGCCGACATGAGCTTATGCAGGATTTTAGTTAAGCGATGTTAGCTTGTCGATATTTGAAAACAATGAGCAAAAGAATAAATTATCATAAAGATGCCATATTATAAACACAACTTAAGTACATTATTGTAGCTCTCGTGGATGAATTTTCATATTTTAAAATGTATTCATAATAGCCTTGGGTGAATATTACTAATATTCGTCTACAGCAGGGAAAAAAAATACTTTTTCCATATTATGATTTCTATTGGTAGTTCGTTAATTCCCTTCTGTTTGTACTGTTAGTGCAGCTGTTAATAGTGTGTTAGCTGGTAGTTAGTTCTTAGTTAGTTAGAAGTGACATGTGGCAGTGACCTACTGGTAAGTTAAGAGTTAGTTAGTGGAGAAATTCTATATAGTCCTTGTGTATAGTCTTCTGCAGAGATTGAACAAGATATACATACATTTCTTCCAAAATGCTCTCTTCTTTCTCGATCTAGAAGTTTCCTCCATTAGAGGACTCATCGAGCTTGAAGCTCCAAGTGCAAATTTGCACTGTTTTGACATGGTATCAGAGCAGGATCTATTGATAATCTGTATATGCTCATCAGTCTAATCTACATCATTCTCGAATCTATTGATCTATCGATAGATCGATCCTTCACTCAATGAGTTTTTTTTCTTCAAAAATTGAATTCTTCAATGGCAGAAACAACAATCTCCTACACTCATCCTCTATATCTTGGTCCATCCGACACTCTTGGCATCATTCTAATCCCTGTGAAGTTAACAGGATCAGAGAACTATGGTCTTTAGAGCAGGACGATGAAGATCGCATTATTGGGAAAGAGAAAGCTAGGGTTTGTGACCGGAACTTGTTCAAAGGAGTCATATGAGACAAAATTGCATGAACAGTGGGAAACATGTAATGCAATTGTTCTCTCGTGGCTCATGAACACAGTATCGATAGAGCTTCTTAGTGGAATTGCATACACTTCGAATGCTCATTTAGTCTAGGAAGATCTAAGAGAACGGTTTGACAAGGTCAATCGCATGAGGATTTTTCAGATTCATAGAGCCATTGCTACTCTATCTCAAGGTACAAACTCTGTCTCTACTTACTTCACTAAGTTGAAAGGTTTGTGGAATGAGTATGATGTCATGGTACCTGCCTCTAATTCAAGAGAATATGTTGAACACTTACAACAACAAAGATTTCTACAATTTCTAAGTGGCCTAAATGTTTCTTATGACCAAGCTAGGAGATAAATTTATTACAATCGAATGGGCCATCTCTTGATCAGGCATATGCTATGGTAATTGAGGATGAGTCCCAACACTCATCTTCTGGCTTGAATGAAAATGATCCAAAGGCAATGCAAGTTGGCAGGGGTCAAGGTTACAGGGGAAAGAAGTCTTTTATGCAATGTGAGCACTGTGGGCTTAGAGGTCACACAAGGAAAAACTGTTATAAAATCATAGGATATCGTGAAGATTTTAAAGGAAAGAAGAAATTTAATACTAGCACCCTTGGTGGACAGCCTCGTAGAGGTAATGGAAATTTTGGAGGACAATTTAGAAATCAACAATCCATCAATGTCGTGAACAATGTATGTGAAAATGCTGCGGTACTGAAGTTCAATTCCAACGTTTTTCAACAAGTACTGACCTGCAGACCACTCTAGGTGGAAAAAGACCATACTTCACTGAGGAACAATACAAAAAAATTCTGGGACTACTAAGCAAAGACAATACTGATGCCCAAGCTAATATGGCAGGTATTGCTAGTTGCTTAATGACTAGTAGCTTTGCAAATGAATAGATTGTTGATTCGGGTGCTACACACCACATAGCAGCAACTGAAAATTTGTTGAAAGATAAAGTCCATACTAGGAAAACCTCTAAGAATAGTGTACATCTGCCTACTGGAGACAAGGTTACGTTCTCATGTGTTGGTGAATCTTGTTTGTTTGGAAATAAGTCTATTAGTGATATATAATTCATACCTGACTTCAAATTCAATTTGTTGTCAGTATCCAAGCTAACCAGACAACTCTCATGTTCAGTCAATTTCTTCCCTGACTTTGTCTTATTTTAGGACCTTTACAGTGGCAGGATGAAGGGGATTGGTAAAGAGAATGTTAAACTGTACAATTTGAGAGAAGCAATAAGAAAAATAAAGGTTGAGAATCAGAAGTTAGCTACTGATGATAGGCTATAATTACGTATTTTAGTCTCTTATACACTCTAATTTACTGCGCTTTAATTGAGTTTGAGCTTTAATCGCTAGTATTTTGCACTAATTGTGTGTTTTATGCCTTGTAGGAGTGATTCCGAGATATGTAGATGTTATGGAATGAATTCAAGTGATTTGGAGCTTTGAAGTATGATTAAAATTTCAAGGAATTAAGCCGGGATCGTGTTCGGGGATCAACGGATGATAGTTAAGAACGAACAAAGAATCGAGTAGGCATATTGTGCACTGTCTAGTAAAATGCACATAAAGTTTCGCTAAGAACTCCATTTGGGATCCACAATATATGGTTAGAAATATAATTAGAAGGGCTAAAACTTTCATGTTTTATGTTTTTCTAAATTCCAAACATAACAGGATGAAAAGTGCGTATAAAGTTCAAGGCTGCGCATTGACCGCGCAAATGGGGCAGAAAGTGTGAAATGTGCGCGGCCAAGTGCGCGGGCACCAGGTGCGCCGCCGCACACATTTTGTCCGGTAAAAAGTATCCTTTTTTGCGTAGGATAAGGTATAATTGTTTGGGACCGGCCCTAATTGGTATATATACATGAAAAAATGGTATTTTGAGGACTTTTGACACACTTTGGACCTAAGGAGGCAAGAACACACTAGGAGCAAGGTGGAGAATTCTTCTACGAATTTTTTACTTCTTTCTTCCTATTTCTATTATTGGTTATGAATTCTAGTATTGTAGTTATTCATACTATTATTAATAGCTAATTTGTTATCTAGAGTTTTGATGGAACCTCTTGGAGGATAAATTCTTGTTATGTTTTAATATAATTTGACCTTTGAATTTGTCTATTTTTTCAATTACGTGCTTATTTCAGTTGATTGAATGTCCATCTATTGACTTTGCCTATTTATTATGTGTTTCTTGAGAAAGGATACATATTTAGGTAGTTGTTGAACAACGCCACTCCTAACGTATGTGAGAAATCAATACAACGGGTTTAAAGATAGGTTTATAAATAACAAAGCCTTAAGGTGATCATAATGAGCCGTTAGATAAAGCCAAGTATAGAGAGAATATGTCTAGTAAATTATTGTAGTTGCTCGAGAGAGAATTATGGCACCTATAGTGCTCACGATCAGTAGAGAATACATAGGCGAAATTGTAGAGAACATAGCAGAAAGGATTCAAATATTTGGAGAAATCATAACTCTAGACCTCCTAAATTTAAGCTCCAACCCTTAGTATCTTTAGTTGTTAATTTACTGCTTTACTTTCTTAGTTAATTAGTTAGATATAAGAATCTTTATCTTTATAACTTAGAAATTTATTCGAGCTTGTATTCTTAGCGATATTGAACAATTATGTGGGATTCGACTCCGGACTCTTAGACCGGATTATATTTGCAACGACCACTTAGTCCTTTTTATAAGGCATATTTGGGCGTGATCAAATTTTAGCACCATTTCCGGGGAACTAACGGTGTAGCTGTAGGTGTACATATTTCTAGGTTGCAAGTTTGAACTTTTATTTTTGTTTTCTGGTATTTGATTATTTTATAAATTTTTATTTTTGACTTGAGAGACATGGCATCTTGGAATTATGAGAGCTTTGATGTTGGTAATTCTGCTTTTGATCCTCCTTATGTATATTGTAGAGGAAATCACCCATTGTAAAATTATCAAAATATTCCCGAGAGCGAGTTATGTGCACTAACTCAATCTTATGTGTGGAATGTATGTGATATATGTGGTGTTCAAGATGGTAACTTTCATGGTTGTTCTTATATTTCTTATACCCCCCTAATCTCTTGCTATGATGCTTTTTCTAGTGAAGTAAATAGAAACAAAGAACCCAGGGAAGCTGACCTGAAAGAGATCAAAAATATGTTAAAGTGCCTTCTGGAACAAAATAATGAGAAACAACTGCAGATACAAAGGCAAGAGGCAACTATTCGCAACTTGGGGGTTCAAGTGAGTCAAGTGGTTGAAGCTTTTAATGCTCAGCAAGGCAATTTAGATAGTAGCCCAAAGGAGCATGTATTGGATGCATAAATCTAGGTTCTAACAGAGGAGGCCAGAGTAGAACACCAACAATCAATCGAACTAGCTTTTGAGGATGTCGATGTTGTAGAAGAGATACTAGAGTCAACCAAGGACATTGATGATACATATTTAGCTGACTCTAGTGTCATGTGTGTTGAGAATGTTGACAGTCCCAATGTTCATGTAGTTTAGCGCATTGGTCCACACTCTAAGCATTTTTCCACATTATGTATGGATGATAATATGGAAATAGAGTTATCCGAGCCACTTGAGGAGTCAAGAAATGAGGAACAAGGTGCCTACATTCTGGAATTCTTCTTGCCAGAAAGTCAGAATTACACACCTCATCTAAAGGCTAAGAAGTGTAGAATACTACATAGTTTCCTTGGGCGAGTTAGATTCGTTCCACCACCCCAGGAGCATAATCATAAGCTTGAATCAAAACTTGGGATTCAATTCAACAACAACAAACCAGATGGTTGGAACTAAGTGTGAGGTACCCGCACGAAGGACCAGGCCTTGGAGAAGTCTGAGTACCCCATGAGCTGCTAGTACTTCGGCCTTTGGCATACCAGAGAGTTTCTCTTACCCTCTTATCAGTTATGCTATGCATTGGGACAATACACAATTTTAAGTGTGGGGTGAGGAGATTTTTTGGGTGACTTTCCATGTTATTTTAGTTGTGTTAGTTCAATTGAATAATTTTTTTTACAAAAATAGAAAAGATTGGACTTTTCCCGATGATGGATCTATTAGAAAATTTTCTTGAGGGATTTAAGTCGAAAGGAAAATGACAAAAAAAGATTTCTTTTGTTAGGTATGTAGCAATTACCCCTTGGTTTTTCTTTGTGTCGCGGTTCTTTTTTAAGGGTTTTGTTTGAACCGGGTGTAGCTAATTTTATAATTTTAGAAATAGGAGCCATTGTTTTGTGTTTTGAATTGAAGCAATATCTCTTAACTTTGTTATGCCTTGAGAATAGCGAATACTTTAGTTGTGACACTTAGGCTCAGTTTTTGACTCGTGTATAAGTACCTCAAATCGTATAGTTTTAACTTTGCTTAACTGCTTTGGCTAGAGTGTCTTGATGAGTCCAATCCCGAGTGAGTTTTGTGCCATGTGTGTGTGTGTGTGTAAGGTTTTGTGTTATTCTGTGTGTTGCATTTGATGTCTAGAAGTTTCCCCGTGTGTTTGCAAAGAAAAATAGTAGTTTTGTTCAGTCTTGGAAGTGATATAGGCGTTTCTTTGTTGATCCATATATATATTTTACCCGCCTAATTATTATGTATCATAGTTAAACGCTTTGAGCCTGTAATCCTGATTCTTTTTCTTTTGCAACCACATTACACGCATTACCCATTTGTTTGAATTAACCATCTATTTGAACCTTCTAACCTCTCATGAGCACTTGAATTGTTATGAACTGTGTAAAAGTTAAAGTGTGGGGTGGTTGGTTTGGATTTTGAGTGAAACTAATGAAATACGGAGAAAGGTTCACTATTTTGAAAAAGTAAGAGCCACTTGAATTAAAAAAAAAACAAAAAAAAGGAAAAAATAGTTGTATTGTTGTGAAAAAAATTCCTTGATAAGTGGTGACTCTTGATGTAATTGTACTTAAAGAAGTATGGGGTAATATATGTTGATGTGAAGGTGGAGTCTGGTTTGACATAAGTATGGGGTTTGAATGTTAAAGTATATGTATTAAAGTGCTTAGGGAGGTGTAGTCACTCTTATATCTAAATGTATCATACCCGTCCCGCAGCCTACATTACAACCAAATAAAGTCTTGCTTGATCCTAGATTGAATGAGATCGATTAGTACAGTAGTATACTACGGGAAAGCCTATGGTGCATCTTTTTTGGCATATGCATGTTATTTCTGAAAGTGAGTGAATTCTTTCTATCTTGAGTTCCTAAGTGTTCTTAAATTTTATTGTGTGGAACTACTCTCTTTGGTTGTGTGAGGGCACTTGATTCATGAAGGAAAGGTAATGTAATTGACTTCTATATAGAGTAAGTGAGTGAGTTGTGAATAATGTGTGGTACTTGTAAGTCAAATCTTGGGGTGAAGATGTTACGCTTTTGTGTTTAGTCTATTTTAAGTATTCTTGGTGTAATGAGTTTGGAGAATTGTTTAAAAATGTCGTATCTATATAAAGTGTAGTTTGATTACTTGAGGAAGAGCAATGGTTTAAGTGTGGGGTGTTGATGATAGACTATAATTACCTATTTTAGTCACTTATTACACTCTAATTTACTGCACTTTAATTGAGTTTGAGCTTTACTCGCTAGTATTTTGCACTAATTGTGTGTTTTATGCCTTGTAGGAGTAATTCCGAGCTATGTAGATGTTATAGAATGAATTCAAGTGATTTGGATCTTTTAAGTATGAGTAAAATATCAAGGAATTAATCCGGGATCGTGTTCGAAGATCAACGGATGATAATTAAGAACGAACGAAGAATCGAGTAGGCATATTGCGCATTGTCTAGTAAAATGCACATAACTTTTAGATCAAACCTCCATTTGGGATCCACAATATATGGTTGGAAATATAATTCAAAGGGATACAACTTTCAGTTTTACATTTTTCCAAATTCCAAACAGAATAGGGTAAAAAGTGCGCACTGACCGCGCAAATAGGGCAGAAAGTGTGAAATGTGTGGGGGCACCCTTCCAGGTGCGCGGCCGCGCACGTTTGTCCGGAAAAAAGTATCCTTTTTTGCGTAGGAGAAGGTATAATTATTTGGGCCCGAACCTACTTGGTATATATTCATGAAAAAAATAGTATTTTGAGGACTTTTGACACACTTTAGACCTAAGGTGGCAAGAACACACTAGGAGCAAGTCGGAGAATTCTTTTACGAGTTTTTCACTTCCTTCTTCCTATTTCTATTATTGATATGCATACTATTATGAATAGCTAATTTTTTATCTAGAGTTTTGATGGAACCTTTTGGAGTATGAATTCTTGTGATGTTTTAATATAATTTAATATTTGAATTTGTCTATTTGTTCAACTACGTGCTTATTTCAGTTGATTGAATGTCCATCGACTGAATGTATCTATTTATTATGTGTTTCTTGAGAAAGGATACATATATATGTTGTTTTTAAACAACGTCACTCCTAACGTATGTGAGAAATCAATACAGCAGGTTTAAAGGTAGGTTTAGAAATAACAAAGCCTTGACGTGGTCATAATGAGCGGTTAGATAAAGCCAACTAGCGTAATTCGAGAGAATATGTCAAGTAAATTGTTTTAGTTGCTCGAGAGAGAATTACGGCACCTAAAGTGCTCACGATCAGTAGATAATACATAGGCAAAATTGTAGGGAACATAGCGGGAAGGATTCCAAGATTTGGAGAAATCATAACTCTGGACCTCCTAAATTTAATCTCCAACCCTTAGTATCTTTAGTTGTTAATTTACTTCTTTAGTTTCTTAGTTAATTAGTTAGATATAAGAATCTTAGTCTTTATAACTTAGAAATTTATTCGAGCTTTTCTTCTTAGCGATATTGAACAATTATGATGAAACCTTAGTTCTCTGTAAGATTTGACTCCGGACTCTTAGACCTGATTATATTTGCAATGACCACTTCGTCATTTTTATAAGTCATAGTTGGGCGTGATCAGATACTGTAGTAAACGGAGAAGACTGCAGACTATGGCATATGAGGCTTGGACATCCCTCACCAACTGCTATGAAGAGTATGAACTTAGAAAATGTTGTAAATAATGAGGTGTTGAATAAGTGTTTTGTTTGCCCATTAACTAAGCAAGCTAGACTAGTATTTCCTATTAGCAGTTCCAGAACTGAATTCCCTTTTTTTCTTGTTCATATGGATCTTTGGGGCCCTTATAAGGTTGCTACCTATGATAAGAAATACTACTTCTTGACCATTGTAGATGATTTTAGTCGTTATACATGGATTCATCTACTACAACTTAAATCAGAAGTCATTGTTGCTATTAAGAACTTTCTTTTGTTGACAAAAAATTAGTTTGGGACTATTGTTAAGATAATAAGATCTGATAATGAAACAAAAATTTTTAATTCTTAATGTAAATCACTCTTGCAAGATCTAGGTGTAATACATCAGAGTAGTTTCACACATACCCCACAACCGAAAGGTGTTGTGGAGAGGAAGCATAGACATATATTAGAGGTAGCTAGAGACTTGAAGTTCCAATCCAAAATGCCAACTAAATACTGGGGCATTTGCATTTCCACTTCTGTATATTTGATTAATAGGCTACCATCTGTAGCCATTAAAGGAAAAAGTCTTTATGAAATGCTATACTCCAAGTCTCCATCTCTGAAGCATTTGAGGGTAATTGGATGCTTATGTTATGCAACCACTGTACCAAAAGGGGACAAGTTTGCCGCAAGAGCTAAACCTGCAGTTCTTATGGGTTACTCTGAGAGACAGAAAGGCTATCTACTGCTAGAGTTGGATAGCAAACAATTGTTTGTAAGTAGGGATGTAGTCTTCTAAGAGACATAATTTCCTTTTGATGCAAACTTAGACACAGAGCAACAATGGTTTCTTAACATGGATGATAATGTGCAAGGTCAGGATGTACAAGAAGTGCAAACACCTGCTACTGCAGTTCACACACCTGAAAAAACTGATGATCTTGAACATGCTATATCAATCTTTGAAGATGATGAGCCTGAACAAGCTATAGCATCATAGGAAGAGACAATGAAGGAAATGGCACCACAAGTAGCAGAAACAACACCAACACCACCAGCAGTTGTCAGAAGATCTGCTAGGGAATCCAAAGAGCCCGTTTGGATGAAGGACTACATAGCACCAATAAGGCTTCCACTAGATATATTTTGGAAAATTATCTCTCATATGAAAATGTTACCCCCACTTATTGCAACTACTTGTCTAAATTTTCAAGCTTGGTGGAACCAAAAACTTTCAGGCAAGCAGTCAAAGACACTAGATGGATTCAAGTTATGAAACAAGAAATCAATCTCTGCAGGAAAATCACACCTGGGAAGTTGTTGATTTATCTGCATGAGGTTGAAAGGTTCAAGGCTAGGTTGGTTGCCAAAGGGTACAGTCAGCAGGAAGGCCTTGACTACTATGAAACCTTTTCCCCTATGGAAAAAATGGTCACAGTCAGGTCTGTGATAGCACTAGAGGTGTCCAGAGGTTGGTATTTATATCAAATGGATGTGCACAATGCCTTCCTACAAGGTGATCTTTGTGAGGAGGTGTACATGGAACTACCTGAAGGTTTTAAGAGACAGGGGGAGCAGAAGGTTTGTAAGTTACTCAAATCCCTATATGCGCTTAAGCAAGCATCTAGACAGTGGAACATTAAATTAACAGAAGCATTTCTTGAAGCAGGATTTTCTCAGAGTAGTCATGACTATTCCCTATTCACTTTGGATAAAAAAGGTGGCATAATAGTCATTCTAGTTTATGTTGATGATTTTCTCATCACAGGTAGCAATGCAGACTTGATCTTTGAAGCCAAGCAAGTGTTCCATCAGAAATTCAAGCTAAAGGATTTAGGGGAGCTCAAATACTTCTTGGGAATTGAAGCTCTTAGATCAAAGCCTGGCATTATACTAAACCAAAGAAAATATGTACTAGAGCTAATCTCTTATATGGGCCTCAGTGGAGCCAAACCTGCTATCACTCCTATGAAAACCAATCTGAAGCTAACCATAGTTGAATATGACAAGATCACTGGTATTATGGGAGATGTAACATTGCAAGATCCTACTTTATACCAGAAGCTGATTGGGAAGCTTATGTATGCTACCATTAAACGGCGAGATATCATCTATGATGTCCAAACATTGAGCCAATTCATGCAGCATCCTAAGAGATCACTTTGGGTAGCTGCTCTTAGAGTGGTGAGATACTTGAAGAATGCTCCAGGTCAAGATGTGTGTTTGAAAGCTGGTGCTGCTGCTGAATTAAGTTGTTGGTTTGATTCAGACTGGGCAGCTTGCCCAAATACTCGCAGATCGGTCACAGGCTATGCCATCAAGTTTGGAGAGTCCTTGGTATCTTGGAGGTCAAAGAAACAACAAATTGTGCCCAGAAGTTCAGCTGAAGCTGAATATAGAAGCATCGCTTCAACTGTATCAAAGGTTAATTGGTTTGTTCAAGGAGCTTGGAGTGACCATTCAGAATCCAATTACAGTGTTTAGTGACAGCAAGTTTGCTATGCAAATAGCAGCTAACTCCATCTTCCATGAGCGTACAAAGCATATAGAAATTGACTGTCATTTCATTCGAAACAAGATCAAAGATGGTGTTGTCAAGACAGTCTATGTGAATACTCGAGACCAACTAGCTAATTTTCTCACCAAAGGATTATGTCAAGCTCAACATCTGTATCTTCTAGGCAAGGTTGGTGTGCTTAATAATATGCACCCTTCATCTTGAGGGGGAGTGTTGTGATTTGTATTGGTAGTCCGTTAATTCTCTTTGTTTGTACTGTTAGTGCAACTGTTAATAGTGTGTTAGCTGGTAGTTAGTTATTAGTTAGTTAGAAGTGACACGTGGCAGTGGCCTATTGGTAAGTTAAGAGTTAGTTAGTAGAGTTAGTGGAGCAATTTTATATAGTCCTTGTATATAGTTTTCTGCAGAGATTGAACAAGATATAAATACATTTCTTCCAAAATGCTCTTCTTCCTCGATCTAGAAGTTTCCTCCATTAGAGGAATCGTCGGGCTTGTAGCTCCAAGTACAGATTTGCACTGTTTTGACATTCCATCACTTCAATTAACCTTTAAAGCTCCTTTGTCTTACTGGTTATAATAATAGAGTAGAGGTTCAAAGCTCGATTCCTACCTATTTATTTAGAAACAAATGCGACTAAATACATCAAAACACGTAACCAAGTTAAGGTTCAACCTAAGCCCTTCATGATATATATATATTGCGGTTGACCGGTAGACTATAAAGCGCCGGTGTGCAATCTCTCTCATAAAACTGTCTATGTCCATTTGATTTTGTATATAATTTACATGTATATTTAATACAATTTTCTGACGAAGTGGTATCAAATAACACTGCTAGGGCTCAAGTACGTCTGCCCCTGCCCGGTGATTTAGTTTGTCTATATTTTTTAGCCTAAGGATTAAACAATTGAATTCCTACCAAATAAGAAGCAACAAAACCAACACACACGATGTTTTTGGCAATATATTTAGGTGTTTTTATCAAACATTATTATTAAAGATTCCAAAATTCAGAGATGAACGAGGACTCCAATGGAAGAAACTTCCAGAACAAATTCTGTGTGAACAACAGAGTATTGTAGAAGAAAGGAAATGAGCCACTATTCTATTGAAGTGGGCAACCTCGTTATATACAAGACACAGACAGTGAAAAATTAGTTACGAAGGAAAAGACTAAACTACCCTTAACTTAACCACCATAACAACTATTAACCACTTAGCTAAATGCTCAACTAACCACCTAAGAAGCTAATTACAACATATGTAATATACGTAATTCTCAATATGCCCCCTCAAGCTGGAGGGTGCAACACATTGAATACTCCAAGCTTTCCAAGTAGATGAACATGTTAAGATGTTCCTAGAGCTTTAGGCAACACATCATCTTGTTTCTCCTTGGTGTTAACATGTACTATCTTGACTACCCCTTCCTTGATTTTGTCTCGAATAAAATGGCAATCGATCTCTATATGCTTGGTTCTCTCATGAAGCACAGGATTTGCTGCTAACTGGATTGCCGATTTACTATCGCTGAGAATTGTGACTGGTTGTGTTATGTCAACACTTAACTCCTTGAATAAACCAAGTAACCATGTCACTTCAGCAATGCTAGCTGCCATACTTCTATACTCTGCCTCTACTGAGCTCCTAGAGACAATTTGTTGCTTCTTGGACTTCCAAGAGATCATTGACTCTCCAAACTTGACAATATACCCAATAACTGATCTTCTCATGTTCAAACACGCTTCCCAGTCTGAGTCACACCAGCAGGTAAGAGTTTCTGCACTTTTGGATCTCATTAAGATCCCTTGACCAAGAACATTCTTCAAATATCTCACAGCTCTCAAAGCAGCATCCCAGTGAGATTTCTTTGGTGTTTGCATAAATTGACTTAACACCTGCACTGCATAATTGAGGTATGGTCTGGTAATAGTGACATAGAGAAGTATCCCTATCAATCTTTGGTAGGCATTGACATTCTACAAAAGTGGATATTCCATTTGCATGATCATAATCTACTGTTGTCAGTTTTGAATTCACTTCTAATGGTGTGCTGGTAGGCATGTCTCCACTCAGTCCCATTTCTGAAATTAACTCCAGTATATATTTTCTTTGATTTAGAAATACTCCATCTTCCTATCTCAGAACTTCAATTCTTAAAAAGTACTTTAGTTCCCTTAGATCCTTCACCTTAAAATTCTGATGCAATATATCCTTTGCTTTCTTCACAAGTATCGGACTGCTCCCAGTAATGAGGAGATCATCCACATACACTAAAATGATCACTATCCTTTCTTGACTCCTTAAGGTAAAAAGTGAATAGTCATGATGACTTTGCTTGAATCCTTCCTTCAATAAAGCTTCAGTTAGCTGGATTTTCCATTGTTGAGATCCCTGATTTAATCCATATAAATACTTGAGTAGCTTACACACCTTCTCTTCTCCTTGCCTTCTGAACCCTTCAGGTAGTTCCATATACACTTCTTCCATCAAATCTCCTTGCAATAATGCATTATAAACATCCATTTGAAATAGATTCCATCCTCTTGATGCTGCCAGTGCAATGACAGATCTTACTGTGACTATTTTGGCCACAGGTGAAAAAGTATCATGGTAGTCTAATCCTTCCCTTTGGCTATAGCCTTTAGCTACCAACCTTGCCTTGAATCTTTCTACTTCTCCATTTGCTTTGAATTTGATCTTGTCCACCCACTTGGATCCAACAGTATTTTTTCCTTATGGTAAGCTGACTATTTCCCATGTCTTGTTGTCTTCTAAAGCCTTCACTTCTTGTTTCATAGCTTCTACCCACCTGTTATCCTTCACTGCTTCTTTGAATGTTTGTGGCTTTGTCAATTGAGAGAATTTTTCCAGGTAAAATTGATAGGTTGTACTAGTGTGCTCATATGACAGATAGTTTGAAATAGGATAAGTGCATAATCTTTCATCCATATTGGCTCCTTGACCTGTCTTGTGGAGTTTCTTCTTGATCTTGGAATTGCTTCACCTTCATCTGGTTCCTGTTGGTTGATCAGGATCTCAACATCTTCTAGAAGGTCATAATTTTGTGCACCTACAGTGTCATTTTGTGTACCTGCATCAACAAAGTCCATGTCATATACTTCTTGGAAAGTATCCTGCATATTGTTGCTAGTGTCTGTCTCCTGCAAGTTTGACACATTCTCTTGCACATTAGTTTACCTTCTTCCATGTTGGTTCATAACTCCTGCTGCCTGTGTGTCCAGAGGTGTAAATTGCAGTGTTCCCTGCTCTTGCAATGTTCCTTGCTCCATGGACTCCTGTGCATCATGTGATTTGTCTCTCTCCCCTTTAGAAAAGGGAACTCTGATTATCTGAATACAACATCCCTACTTGTAATATATTGTCTTGTAACCAGATCGAGAAAAATGTATCCTTTCTATGTCTCTGAGTAGCCTAAGAGAATGGCTGCCTTTGCTCTATCTGAAACTTGTCTGTCTTGACTAAAACAATTGCATACCACAAACACCCTATGGTTCTTAAACGTGTGATGTTAGGCTTCTTGTGGTGCAATAAGTCATATAAAGTCTTGCCCCCTACAACACTTGAAGGTAACCTATTTATCAAATATACTGCTGATCTTATACACATTCCCCAGTATCTAATTGGAATAGACCCTTGGATTTTCAAAGCTCTTGCAGTGTCAAATATATACCTGTGCCTTCTTTCAGCTATCCCATTCAGCCGTGGAGTATAGAGGACAGCTACTTTAATGAACTATACCAAGACCTGTCAACAATTCAGTACATTGAGCATTAAAAAATTCAGATCCATTGTCTGGCCTTGTCACTTTAATCACAACTCCAAATTGATTCTGAATCATGACAATGGAATTCCTTATTGCCACTACTGCTTTAGATTTTAGCTGCAGAAAGAATACCCATGTGTACATAGAGTAATCATCTACAATTGTTAAGAAATATTGTTTCATATCAAAAGTACAAATCTTATAAGGTCCCCATAAATCCATGTGTACAACATGAAATGCTTCTTCTACTCTTGACTTACTCAAAGGAAACTTCAATCTAGTCTGCTTTGCTAATGGACATACTAGACAGTTTTCATGCAACATATCATTGTTCTTATTGCTTAAGCCTATTATGTATCTCATTACTGATATAGATGGATGACCCAGTCTGTTGTGCCAAACTTCACTTGCATCTCCACTTGTTCTGTTTACATCATTGAGTGCCTTTATTCTGTTAATCCATCCTTTAAGCACATAAAGGTCTCCTCTTTCTCTACCAATCCCCTTCACCTTGCCATTCCAAAGGTCCTAAAATACACAGAAATCAGGGAAGAAATTTGCATTACACTTTAGTTCCTTTGTTAGTTTTGCTACTGAGATCAAATTGAACTTGAAGTTAGGAACATAAAGTACATCCTTGATTTCTCTTTTGTCTAATAGGATTGCATTTTCAATGTGAGTAATTTCTGCTTGCTCTCCAGTTGGAAGATGCACTTTATCCCTATTTGTTTTCTTTGTACATCTAACACCTGACAACATTTCTAAATCAGAAGTGATGTGGTGAGTAGCACCAGAATCTACAACCCATTCTTTCTCCTGTAACTCTTGTGTGAGATTGCTCATCAGACAGTTAACCTCACCTGTTTCAACTCCTGCATTTGCCATGTTTTCCACATTGCATTCAGAACTTGATTCCTTGTTCAAGAGACTCAAGATCTGATTATATTGATCATTTGTGAAGTAATGGTATCCCTTGTGTTCAGCAGCTCCAGAGGGACCAGATCCATCACCCATATCCTGCATAGAATGTGCACCAGCATCTGCATTGTTGATCATAGCCATGAGCTCTCTCCTCTAACCAGTTGATCTACCAGCATTGCCACCATTGCCTTGTTGACCTGCATTAAGATTGTTCCATCCATACTTACCTTTGTTCATCCTATTCCAACTATTTTGGTTTCCATAGCCAGAATTCTGTTGCCAGTCACTTTGTGTTCTAACTCCTTCACCATATCTTCTTCTAGGAGCAAAATCAGTAGGATAACCAACAATCTTATAACAATTCTCCTTAGTGTCTCCCTTGAGATGACATAAATCACATTGTAGGTATTGCTTCCTTCCTCTTCCTCCTCTGCTTGCATAGCTAATGGTTCTACACTATCAGAATTCACAACATTTTCCCCTATCTTCTGTTGGATTTCATCTTGTATTATCATGGCATAAGTTTGATTTAAACTAGGTACATTAGTTTTCATGAGAACCTGTCTTCTAGCTTGATCATACGACTCATTCAAGCCAGATAAGAATTACATAACTCTCTGCTGATGTAAATTCTCTGCATGTTCTTTTGATTTCCCACAACAATTAGGAAATGGAACCAAAACATCATATACATGCCATAACTCTTTCAATTTCGAGAAGTATACTGAGACAGAACTAGAAGCTTGGGATAAAGTGGCAATTTCGCGATGCAATTGAAAAATTCTAACGCGATTTACCTTATTGAACCTTTCTCGTAGGTCTTCCCATACTAGATGTGCATCAGATGCATACACAACTCCACCTAAAAGCTCTGGTGCTACATTATTCATGATCCATGAGAGGACGATAACATTGCATGTCTCCCATTGTTCCAACAATTCTCCTTCATATGCACTTCTGTTACATCTCCCAATGATGAACCCTAACTTCTTCTTCCCTAAGAGTGCGATTCTCATCGATCTGCTCCAAACTCCATAATTCTCAGAGCCTGTGAGCTTCACCGACACAATGACCGAGTTAGGAGTATCTGACGATCCTATATATAATGGATGATTGTGATCGATTGTCGCCATCTCCGACATCGATGAATCTGTTTCCGCCATGGATGAACCTCAAACAAACTTCACAAAAACAATTAGTTAACAATGGAACAAACAATCAACTTCAGAGATTTGGCGCAATTCTCTCCAGAAACGCTGCTCTGATACCATGCTAAAATTCAGAGATGAACGAGGGCTCCAATGGACGAAACTTCCAGAACAAATTCTGTGTGAACAACAGGTATTTTAGAAGAAACGAAATGAGCCACTATTCTATTGAAGTGGGCAACCATATCGTTATATACAAGACACAGGCAGTGGAAAATTAGTTACGAAAGAAAAGACTAAACTACCCTTAACTTAACCACCATAACAACTATTAACCACTTAACTAACTGCTCAACTAACCACTTAAGCAGCTAATTACAACATATGTAATATACGTAATTCTCAATAAAAGAAATGTCTGCTTGAGATTATTGAAGCAGACATAAGATCCAATGAAAAAAAAATTATATATTGACACTGCTTATAACAAATTCTACGTGCCCCACTGATGGATTGCTGTCACAACTTAGACAGGAAAAAAAAATTGCACCTTTTTAGTAGAAGGAATCTCCCTTATGCCATAATGTCAAACAGTGACCATATTAGTCACATTAGCATTGACCTTCAGAACCACAAATTTACCTTTTATCCTTTGGCCCAAACCTCGACAATTTTGCCTTCACATTTTCAATTGTGAGAAAGAGGAAAAGGTGGTAGAAACGGCGCAATTATTAATGATTATATAATAGTCACTAACCCAGAGGAAACAACACAAGAACTCCCTTTACTTGCAGTTCATAAGAGGAGCCTAAAATTATAAAATTTAATACATGGACCTAAGAACTTTGAAATCAATTGGTCAAAAGTGCCTATTTAGGCTAGGATTCGGGGAGATACTAGTGATCAACTTTAAATAGTTTAATTTACTTTGAGAGCATTGCGAATTTGCAGTTTTCACTAATTTTACAATACATGCTTCCTAAGAATAACATTAAAGCCACAAATAATGCCGCAATTATTGCCAAAGTCCATTTTTAACATCTTTCCAACTCTAATGTAATTTTAGATAAAGTCTTTCAAATTCTTCGCTTTCACAAGATATACTACAACTTTAACAACAAATTATTTTGGGTTGGGCATAGTGGAAGGGGTAAAAAGGATTCTAAGTTGTAATAATTGGGGAATAGCACGAGCTAGTCAGTTTTCAGACTGATTATTCAAAGCGTTTGCCAAGTCATTGAAAAATAACCACTATTTTGCTGCAACAGAGACCGGCCCAGCATAATATACTGGAGTTCGGTGCACTTGTGTATGAACTTCTAGCATATTATGCTGGAACTCCAACACGCGGAAAGTTTTAGCATAATATACTGGAGATTCGAGCACATGTGTATGAACTTCCAGCATATTATGTTGGACCAGTATACTTTGCTCGAACTCCAGTATAATATGGTATACTGGAACTCCAGTATATTATACTATAATTCCAGTATATTATGCTGGAGTATTTTTCGGATTTTGAACAGTATTTTCGTTCAGATTTATCTTTACATGAAAAGTGACTAAATTTCGATTACTTTTAAAATTGTGACTATTTTTGAATTGACCACTTGTAAATCTAGCTATTTTTAAATTTCTTGTCGTTTGGTCGGTAGTGCAGGGGATTATAATCGCCGGATAAATTGTGAGATTACTTTATCTCATGTTTGGTACAATTTTTAATTCTGAGATTAACAAATCCAGAATTCTTTTTAATAGCAAAATTGTGATATTATTTTTATTCCATACTACATGTAGAAATATAATTTTAGAATTACTAATCTCCGGATAAATAACAAAATGACATAGTTGTCCTTCTCCAAAGCTTTTCTCCTAAAGTCTAAGAAAGACAAGGTTCAAATAAAAAATAGAAGTTTATCCAATTTATGTAGTTTAAACCAAAGACATAGTTTATGTTATATCCCGTATATCTTATTTTTAGTTCAGTGAACCAAAACTAACCATAAAGGAAGATCTACTACATAATCTGATACTATTATTTTATCTCCATACTGATGAATTACCACTCAATTTTTAACTCACAAGAATTAGATGGTATAACTCAATTCTCAATTAGCAACAAAGAAGAACCTAATTCTTTTGGTGCCTAAAATATGAAAAAGGATTTGAACTTAAAATATCGAACTTCTTAGTATTGTCAAAATATTAAACAAAGGAGAGAAATTTCACAAAACAAACTTTATGGTTAATTAATTTCAACAAAGTTGATTGTAGATAAAAGTTTTTGTACTATGGATCCTTGGGGTGGGCCTATTGCGTGAGAAAGCAAGAACCAGGGGGGTTCAAATACTGAAGAAAATTCAAGTGCCCTACAAAAAACTCACAGTAGCAATTAGATGTGCATGCTCAGATCTCACCAGTAATTTCCTTTAATATAAGACATGTACGGGCTGGTGAAAAAAAAAAGTAACATATGACCAACTTTGCACCTGTTATGCAATGCTTTTACGACATGACTACTTGAAACCATGTGCCTAGAAACATATAGTATATTATTATCTTCTCCTTAGTCTTACCTTTAGAGAAAAAAACATGACAATTGACAAGATGTCTTGGCTAAAGGAGGAGAAAAAATAGATAGGTTAGACCGACGAGGGTTTTGGTGGAGTGGTAAGTACTCTTTCATCCTTAATTAGAGGTCTTGGATTCGAGTCCTCGGGTATGGAATCGTCTTTATTAGAGAGCGCTTTACTCCTAATGTGGAACTTTCCAGCGTGAATCCAGATTTAGTCGGGCCCCAATGTGGGTACCGTACACCTTATGAAAAACCAAAAAAAGAAATAGAAAGGTTAGATAATTATGTTACCTACGCATACCATGTAGTTGGAGGTCATACAACATTACACAAGTTAACAACCCAACAAATATATACTTTGACATAGATGTATGCTTAAGGTGATTATGATTTGTTTTATCTCTACTACTAGTATATATGATGGAAGTTCTAAAATGGGAAAGAACTTGTATAAAGAATATCAGTTGAAGGCCTGTAATCTTCCTCATTTTGTTATTTTCCTTGTCCCACTTTTTGTAACATTCTTTCATTTTTAATCTGGCAAAAAAAAATTACAACTTTTTAATTTAAAAATAATTTAATTAAAATTTTTCTTTTACTTCTAATAAGATGATTTATGGATTATACTCACACAAATATATATAACTTGTTTTAGAATATAAAACAATAATAACATACCCAGTAAAATTCCACAAGTGGAGTCGAGGAAGAGTAGAGTGTATGCAGATTTTACCCCTACCCAAAAAGGTATGAAGTTTCAAAAATTATTCTTTCTCAAAAACTATATCGAATCGAATATCATCACATAAAATAGGATGGAAGGAGTATAAATTATGGTGGTGAGAGCAGATTTGGGAGAGTGTAATAGACATAGATTGTGAAAGGATAAATAGAAGCATCACTTAGCTCAGTTGGTTGCTATCCACCAAGCCTGGATATTCATTGGCTACTAAAAAAGGTTCAAGTCACCAAAAATAAAAAAAAAGAAAAAAAAGAAAGAAAAGGAATTGAACATATCATCATCATCATTACCTCCATCACTACTTAAATTTCAACCAATTCCCTCTTTAACTTTCTTTTCTTCTACTCCTTCTCCCTTTTTGCACCTTTTTCTTCTTGCTCCCTCTCCCTACCCTCTTTTGTTATGTCTATACTTCCCTTTACTCAACTCTCTCTCCCTTTCTCTCACCTAATATCTCTCCCTCTCATCCACAAAAGAAATAAAGGGATTGTACTCCTCAAAATTGGTATATAGTAACTCTATATATATATACACACAAAATCATATGTGTTTTCAAGAATGTCATCATGGTTAGTTGGTTTGACATGCCATGGTTTGTTGAGAAAATTTTGAACAAGAGAAGAAGATGAAGGAAGTTAGAAATTTTAGGACAATGAGTACAAGGATTCTCACGAGTTTTTACATATTCATTCAACTCGGTTGTCTTTTTATCTGTTCAGGTGACGAGCTTTATCTTCTTCTTATAACAATAATTGACGTGAACCCATTCCCAATAATAGCTGCATAAGTTTCTTTTGCAACAGATCATCTTATTCTCTCTGTTGTTATGAACCAAAAAGTTGCTATATTTTTATTTTCCCTTCTCTTCTTTGCTTGCTTTTGATATTTAATGTAATGTTTTTGCCCATTTTCATTTGAGTTTTCTATTATATATCTTAAAGAACATTGGTGTCTAATCTTTTTGTGTCTCAATGTTTGAGTCATAATTCATAAAAGCATAGGAGAATTTGCATGTTAAGTTTCAATTTGAATTCCCTGTTTGAATTATTATCCAGATGGAGTGATTGACTATTGAAACTTTCCCCTTTAAAAAGGACAATGATTACTAATTTCATCTTTTTTGACTCTGCATCCATCCTTTTTTTTGCTCATCATTTCCCTACCGAGCTTTCTTTTATGCACAAACAACACTGATTATTGTCTGTTGCCTTCAAATTTTGAATGCCCATAGTGCCTTTTTTCCCCTGGTCAAATCAAATGTTTTGTGCAAGTAGCATTTAGATTTAGAATCATATTTCAATTTTTGACTTAATCTACGATCATAATACTTCTTTCAACAACAACAATATATCTGGTGAATTCTTACCCGCGGGTGTGACTAATACTTGTTCCTCAAGTTTGGGAGACTAGAAATTCTCCCCAAAGTGATCATATTCAAGAACTCATGGATAATATGAATATCCATATTACTCGCCGTGTAACCCATTTTTTATCCGCATTAAATATGGTCCGGATCGTATAATTTGTCCGTTTTTTGAATTACCCATTTTGACCCGCTCATATCTGCCCCGCCCTGCCCCTTTGCCACCCCTATTACAGGTAAGGAATCTTAATTCCCTTTAAGTTGCAAATGTAGCAGTTAAAAGTGTTCCGAGCTTAAACTTTTATCCTGCACCTTTATCTAATAAAAATCTAAACCACAAATTATCTATTAATGCTGTTGTGAACTTGCAGGTTCAAATGCTACACACATAGGATTGGTAGAACAGAATTCTAAGAGCATTTCCAGCAGCCAAAAGGACATAACAACTCCAATAACAACAGTTCCAAGTGGAACTCCTACCACCACCACCCCTATTACAACAACACCAGTACTGAATCCAACAATCTCAGATCCTGATTCAACTACTAACGGTCCAGCCAATCCGGTAATGACAGCAGGATCTTCATCATCGGGCTCGAGCTGGTGTGTTGCTAGCCAAGCTGCCTCACAAACAGCATTGCAAGTTGCATTAGACTATGCTTGTGGCTATGGTGGTTCTGATTGTTCTGCCATTCAGCTTGGTGGCAGCTGCTACAACCCAAACACGCTCCGCGATCACGCTTCCTTTGCATTCAACAGCTACTATCAGAAAAATCCAATTCCTAATAGCTGCAATTTTGCTGGTGCTGCTGTTACTACAAACACCGATCCCAGTAAGCTAACAATTACCATTAGTCCTGTAACCAAATCAAAAATTTACTATTTTTACTACTACTACTACTACTTCTACCGTTAGTTTCTTATGTGATTGATTGAATGTAATATGTTGTGTGCAGGTAGTGGTTCATGTCACTATCCATCAACAAGGTGAGATTTTTTAAACATGGATGAAGTTGTATTTTTATTTTTCTCTTCAAATTAACTCTTTACATATAGAGTTTCTGATTAATGTTGGAAATTGCAGCACAAGTGCATCCATTTTGAATACAACAAATTCAAGTGGTTCGACAGTATTTGGTGCTGGACCTATTACACCGTCTACTTCAGCTACTGTCCCTCCAAATAGCTTCCTAAATTATTACTGCCACATCTTAACATGTTTTGTGATACTGCTAAGATACCATGGTCGATGAAGCCAATTTTATTTCTTGGCAATTGTGAAGGAGACAAGATTTTTTGACAGGATTATAGATAATTAATATTGGGAAAATGGTGTGACGAGTGATGTCAAATTGGATTAATTGTTTCTTTTTTAATCAATTTGCTGATATGACATCTTGCATCTAGGGAGAAGGTGCTGAATTTGTAGTGTTTATACTATGCTTTCTTGTAGGTTTTGTAAAAGCATGTAACACTAGTGGTTATGTGGATAAAAGAACAAGATACATATAGACCTTTTTGTTCTGCTATAGCGTAAAAGTTGAGAGGAGAATCTTGCTTGGAAATTGTGTTAAAGGAATTTGTTACCCTGTCAATTTTTTAATGTAAAACTAACGCGTTGCGAAGAATAGCGTAGGACAGAATCTGAGAGTTCTTTCGCGTTTTGACCCCAGAAATGGTAAAAACAAAAATTAAAGTTAAATTGGGACAAATGGAGTAATCCTCATCAAACTTGCTTTTGCTCTATCTTCTTTAAGAAAGGTCCAAAGTTGCTCCTCAGCTATTGACGTTCGTTGAATTATTCGGTATCCTAACTGTGACAAGTTCAACTTCTTGGGCCAAACTTTTATGAATTATCAAGAAGATATAATTCAGATAATTAACTACTCACCCAATCATATAGACTGAAAATAGTTCGTAGATGTATAATATGTGAAAAAATCATGAATAATTATTATATAATCTGTGAATACTAATTAGGAAAAATAAATAGTAAATTTGACCGGCTATCTGCGTAAAGATAATTATCAGCCTCACCTGACGAAATACCTAACATGGATTGTCAAATAAAATTGGATAAAGGGAAACAGATAAGGCCTCTTGCCAAAACTGCCCAAGCCCAAGACAAAAGGTAAGCCCGTCATCTGATGGATGCACACATATATCAGTTCTTGTGCATATGTAGAGTGGACAGTACCCCAAGTTCCATTATATCTCATACGACAACTATATTTATAAAATACCCAGTCTAGAGACTGAGGTGGACCTATGTGTATTCTTGAGGGGTTATCGGACCTCGTAAATTTCGGCAGAAATCTTTTAAAATGGTTAATTTAAATTACTTGGCACCCTGAACACTAAAAGCTTTTAGGAGACACTAGTTGAGTAGAATACAAATGCCTCGGTCGCGTTAAAGTTCTGGTCTGCCTCTGTCTAGAGAAGTCTAGAGATAGTCTTATTGGCATGAGAATTAATGTTATTTTGGGCATTCAATGGATGAAATGAAAGCTGAGGTACTGAACTCAACAGCTTAACATGTATACAAAGAGTAAAGAGGGATATGAGTAAATACCAAAACTACCACACTGCGACAAAGAACATCAGGAATTCAGAATATAAAAGTACTGCCTCATCATCCATGACAAATACCTAGTGCAGAAACATTAAACCATTCCCATGATATGCGCGCACCTCGAGGTTGCTGGATATTCAATTAATATGTCCTTCAAATTTTCAGTAACTTATTACTCCATTTATTAAGTAACATGTTGACTTTTTCATTTAAACATTACACCCGATGTTATATACTACCGCTGAGACGATCCGGTTTGGCTAATTAGCATGCAGTTCTAAAGAAAGACGGCCGAGACACAAGTATGGCATAAAAGCAATGAACTAACTTTGTCCAATTAGCCGAATGAAAAATCGACATGACAAGCCAATGGTTTTGATACAAAATTTAAAATATTAATTTCTCTAAGAAAAAACATTCAAATTTTACTAAATATCTCAGGATATTATCTATATCATACCTAATACAAGATAAGGTGCTATCGGCACTTCTAAAATTAAGTGACTTCTCCATAATAAATAAGAAATAATACACGAAAAAGTTGGAGAGTATGTTGTTATATTCAAGGGGAATACATGTCGGAACTCATGTGTCCCGTTGTATATGCAAAAGTCTTTTTTTTTTGTTTTGTTATGGAAAGATTACTTATATATTAAAACTAAGTTACACGTACAGGGGTTGGCGCTTAGAAGCACCTAAGCTAGTTTCTGGGGCATCACTATCCGCCAGGATTATGAGACTTGGTGGGTGAACAAACCCAGGAGTTGCGTTGTTAAGACTACTACAACAAACAGGATCTCGTGAAGTACAAAAAGATGGTGTTGTGGTGCTATATCTTGTGTGAAGTTACAAAAATCTGCAGTTACGTTCATGACATGATGAAGGGGGGGTAGAGTGTTGTCTTAATCTGAGTCGTCCCATTCTATCTTCAGCCAGAACGTTCATGACAAATGGCGGTGGTTGTTAAAAAAAAGTGATACTGCTCCCCGTCAAGCCGGAACCAAAATGATTTGGAATGTTTGTGTTGTAAAAGCTATTTTTGTTTCTTGTTTTCCATATGTGCCATAAAGTATAAGCGATGATGACATGAAATAGTAGGTCTTTGATATAGTGACCCTTGGATAGTGAAAAGAGTTTGTGTATCCCTTGATGATGATTATTATTCGTCGTAAAAGGGAAAGAGTGCACAGAGGGCAAGAGACTCAAATTGTCCCAGCATTGCTGAGAATTTGGACAAGTGATCAAAATGTGAGAGGTAGTTTCGATTTCTAATTGGCAGAAGTGACATAGAGGACTAGTAGTAATACGTCGTCTATGAAGATAAGCTCTAGTGGGCAATTTATTATGAGCACATAACCATAGAAAATGCTTCATTTTTGGGGGGAACTGATAGACGCCAGAGCCATCCATGACTATTTGTTGGTTGTAAAGCATTTGGTTAGGGATTTATAATAAGATTGCACAGTAAATTTGCCATTAGAGTTGGGGCCCCAACTAGTCTATCATGATCAGTTGGATTTTGTGGGAGGTAGAACTGTTCTATCAAGCGCATGATAGTGGGTGGGAGTTGTAGAGACAGATGGCTACATGCAATTGTGTTGGAATTTATAATTTGGGAAATTGTAGCCATTGACTCATTTAGTGTTAAAGGCCCTTGCACTTGATGTCGCAGGATTAATCGCAGGGCTAATTAAGGGTCATTCCAAAAATTTATATTTGAGCCCGTTGATTATCGCCAAACAGTACCTTGTTGGCGTGAAGACCACCCCATAAGAACATGTTTCCAACTTCTGGATAGCTGTGATGTTTGTTTGGTATTGGAGGAAATGTATTTGGAGATCAATAGAGAAGCCCATATAGTTGAGGGATTGTGGAACAATCGTCCGGCTATACTCCATCATTTGCTTGAACATATTTTCAATCCGTCCCATTTCATTATTGGAGGAACTAGAATCTTATGACGGATATGGAGGCGGGTTGCTTGGTTGTTGATACATCGGGGGCCTTTGGAAGCCCGACCCCCGATCCCCTTAGTTATTATTGTTCCAATCCCCTTGGTTATTGCCACCCCAATTGCTTTGATTGTTGCCACCCCAATTGCCTTGATGATTGCTTCCCCAATTGCCTTGGTTACATTGATTACTCCAATTGCCTTGATTATTGTTATTTCCCCAACTACTTTGATTGTTGTTACCACTACTCCAATTGTCTTGGTGGCTTTGGTTGTTCCAATATAATTTCCTTGATTTTCTTGTGATCTCCAATGTTGTTGATTTTGTCCTTGAGCATTATTTCTTCGACCTTGATAAATGTTGACATATTGCACTTCTTCTTCTTGCTCATTATGTGAATCACCTTGGTCGTACCCACTATCATCTTGCTCAAATTGTTCCGGACGTTTTTGTACTTGTTGACCTCTTTATTATCTCTTGTTCATCTAATAAAGAGATATGGAGAGGGGATCACCTTTCCTAATACCTCTTGATGGTTTGAAGGCTTGTATCGGGGTACCATTAAAAACAATGGATGTGGTTGTTACACAAATAATTAATTCAATTAGAGGAGGAGGAAACTTGAAGTGTATTAAAGTTTGACGTGTAAAACTCTACTCTAATCTATCAAAAGCCTTTCCAGATCAATTTTAAGCATCATTTTGGAGCATTTTGACTTAGAGGTACTAAAATGGTGTAGTAATTCTTGCACTATTAGGGCATTATCCAAAGCTCACCTATTTTGCTGAAAAGCTGACTGGGTGGGATGTATGAGCTTATTAAATAAGGGCTTGATGCGATTTACTATGATTTTCGTAATTAGCTTATAGATAATTATACAAAGACTAAAAGGGAGGAACTGAGCTGGGGAGGTGGGGCTCTGAGTTTTGGGAATCAGGCAGAGGAAAACCTTTCTATTTTCTTCTTTTTTTCTCTAGTAAGGAATTTCGATCGGAAATAATTTGAGCAATAAGAACCTTATACTGTTCAATTCTAATTAGATCTGATTTAATTTGTGCATGCAAATCCTAAAGGTACCATAACGCACATACTGAACATTACACATGGTCAACCCCAAATGTTATCAATTGACACATTTGATATCATGTTGTGTGTTTGTACTTCTTATCATATTGGATTTTCTCTCTTCTTTAAAGGAATAATATGACATGTGTTCCCTATATAATTAGTTTTCTTTTAATCCTAGAAGAGAGAATATAAATCTACTATAGTTGGTATTGTAAAAACAACAAACTTTTTATAAATTGAGACCCTTTTTCTCATTTGGTAGCATACTGCAGTGATATACGTTTCAATATTTAGGGAGAGCTTTTGGGATATCATTATTAACTAGCTTCATGAGTGATTTCTTCAAATGTGAACTTTATAAGGTTATTCTTTTAATATATTTGTACTCTCATCTATTTTATTTTTGGAATGGTAAGATCTTCATCTCCGTGTTGGATCAATGAACGTATGTTTTAATTTGAACCACTTATAGTTTTTGTGTCTCCTTTAGTATTTCACTCGTTATTATCTAATTTATCATCGGTAAAAATTTCTTTGTCAAATTTGGCGATTCACTAAGGATTACGATCCAAACAACTTGCTCTCATCTTTTGGTAAGTGAGAATTCATATAATCGAACCTAACGTGTTTTGAACTGAGGTATAATAGTTACTGTATATACATTATATGTTCCTCCAATGTCAATCTGATTGTCACTTTTTGCTTACTAAAAGTCAATATGACCAACTTTTGGAACTGGATCAAACACATTAATTTATTGTTGAAATAAAACGTAAATTATTTACACCAGAAATATTATGAGTTAAACATTTTGTCACACCAAAATGACGAAGTCTTAAATATAGATAAGTTCGAGCATTCGACTTTAATCCAGGAAAGCTAAGCACTTAGCAGATACATGCTTATTTTTGGCGTAACAGTAATGGCAAAAATAAGTAAGAAAACCATCGTCATGTTAAAGACATTGTAACATTCCTCAAATCTATAAAAGTAATCTTGCCTTGAGTGCAAAGAAAATTATATTTCTATTACATATTTAAACCCTTATGATATAATTTTAATATTACTAGTTATTACAGGTAAGTATTATTAAATATTAGTTAAGTTAAAAAAAAAGGGGAAGGGGGGGGGGGGGGGGGGGGCGAGGGGGAGGAGGTGGAGCCAAGCCTATAGCCCATAAAGGGTTGTTGGAAGGCAAAAGGCTTAAAGCCTTAAAACTCATGCGGATTAAAAGGCTCAAAGCCTTTTATTCACGCATGCAATAGAAAGTTCTATGTTTCTTTATAAATCACTAGTTGTTGAACTCTGGTATATACAAGTTTCTATTTTCAATTATTCTACAATAGTAGTAGGTAAGAATTGAATAGTTAATTCTCTTCTTTCTCTGTATCAACAGTAAGTTTCATGTTTAGATGTGAAACATTGATATTAATTAAAACATACTGGTTGTTGTAAAATCGATTGTTTTGTTAGGTTTTGGTTTTAATGATGAAAAATAATATAATTATTTTTGGTGTACGGACTTAAGGAAATCAACCAAGATCAAAGTGAACAAGTAGAAATAATCAAAGCTGAAGGAAGAAATCAATCAAAGATTGAAGCAACTGAAGATCTGACAAGAAAATCAATCCTAGATTGATTAAAACGGAAAAGAAGTATTGAAGATCCGGAAAGATAATCAATCAAGTAGCTATTACCAGAAGGACCCATAATTAAGGAGAAAATTCGGTGCTGTCAAGAGCTATAGATGGAAAGATATCGAAGTCCACTCATCAAGGAAGAGCAACTACAGTTAACCTTATTCTTGGAAAGAATCAATTTCTTTCCAAGGATCAAATTTCTTGGGTGGACAAATCTCTTCAGTAACAACCCCCTACAAAGTATTTATACGCATCATTATGGATTAGAGAGATATACTTTGATCAAACCAAATACCCTCTATTTGTTCTACTGCAAACAAACATTGTAGCTCTACTAGATCTGGTGTGTAACAAGTTAGAGAAGAAAGAGAGAAAAATACTGGTGAGGCATTGTATCAAGAAAAAATGAGTGACATAGAAGCTGAGGTATTGGTGCAAACCACACCATTCACTTTGTACTCAGGAAACTCATTCACTGAAAGAGAACTCCTTTGCAACCCAAGGGAACTGGACTAGAATTCACATTGAATCCGAATCAGTATAAAAACTCCGGTGTCTTTAATTCCTGCACTTTACTTCTGCATCTTAAATTCTGCACTTCTTATTATCTCGTTATTACATCTAGTCGACTAATTGGAAAACAAGTCAACTTATAACAATTAATTTTAAAAATAAGTAATTCATCCCCTCTCCCCCTTTTGTACTTTCAATTGGTATCAGAGCAAGGCTCACATTTTTCTTTTGCTTAACGGCTTGTGAGAAAAGATCATGGCTAATAAAATTATTGTCGGAGCACTATTTCAAGAAGGAACATCGCAAGTGAGGCCACCATACTTCAATGGACAACATTTCTCTCACTGGAAAGTGCGTATGGAAATATACGCAAAGTCTTATGATGTTAAGGTTTGGAGAGTTATCAAAAAGGGGAACTATCCACTGCCGGCTGCTGCTCCACCACCTGCTGATCCTGAAGATATAGATGAATATACTGATGAACAAATGGCAGTTGTGCAAGTTAACGCTAAAGCAAGGAATCTACTTTATAATTCTATAAGTGGTGAGGAATAAGAGAAAATCTCCAGTTACGATACAACCAACGAAATGTGGAATAAACTTGAAGTCACTTATGAAGGAACCAATAAAGTGAAAGAAAACCCATATCAACATGTTGGTACATGACTACAAACTCTTCCAAATGAAAGAAGGAGAATCTATTGAAGAGATATTTGCCGGATTTAACAAAATCATCCGCAATCTAAAAGCTTTTGGCAAACCCTACTCAAGTGGTGATCAAGTTAAGAAAATTCTGAGAAGTCTAATCCACTACTTGGCAGACAAAAGTGGTTACACTTGAATCATAAGATTTGAACAAATTATCATACGATGAACTTTGAGGAGAACTTATAGCCTTCGAGAAAACTCACTCAAGAAAACAAATCAAGAAGAAAAGAAGAAAACAATTGCTTTCAACGCTACAACTGAAAGATCAAACAATGACATTGATGACGACCCTGAAGCTCTTCAAGAAGAAATTTCCATGGTATCAAGGAACATGGATGGTTTAATGAGGAGATACAGGAACACAAGAAGAGGCAGGATACCACCCAGGCGAACTAGGCAATATAACGAACAAGACAAAAATGATGGAAAATGTTATGAGTGTGGAAGATTTGGGCATGTTCAAGCTGAATGTCCTGAGCTTAAACGAAAGGTCTCCAGAGGTTTTAACAAGAACAAATCATTTGGAAGCTGGAGTGATGAAGACACTTTAGAACACAAAGAGATAGAAAATCTATGTTTTACGACAATTCTGGAAAACGACATGAACAAACTCTCAAGGTGCTGGACAAATGAGGACACCTCAGATGACAAATGCAAAGATGTCAATGAGAATTGTTTCATGGCACAAGGTGAAACAAGTGAGGTAAGATCTTATAACTGTGAAAGATGTAATGAATTGCAGGATATTCTTGACCTTATTTTGAAAGAGTCTCAAAAGATGATGAATAAACTAAAGAGACTTAACAAAGAAGTAAAAGACTGGAAACTCAAGCTTGAAGTATGAGAAATTGAAAAACAAGCACTTTAAGATGAATTTGAGGAATTAAAAATGCAACTCAATGGCATGCGCAAATCCATCAGTCACAGTTTTGTAAAGTCGAACCAGGAGACTTACAAGTCAACTAGAGAAAGACCAACCAAAACAGAGTCCACTAGTACTAACACAAATAGAAGATCCAAAAATGGATTAGGTCCTACGTGTCACTACTGTAACAAAAGTGGACATAAATATTCTTTTTGTCGATTTCGTAAGTCAAATGTCTTAGGATGGATTTGGAAACCCAAAAATAATGCTGAGTCTAGTAACACTAACCAACAAGGACCCAAATAAGCTTGGGTACCTAAAAAGCAGTGATAATTATGTTTTGCAGGAACACCATAGAAAGAGTCGCAAAGGAAAATGGTACTTGGATAGTGCGCGTTCCAATCACATAATAGGTGACAAAAACCCGTTTAAAGAAGTTACAAAAATATTTGGAGGAAATGTCAAATTTAGTGATGACTCAAAAGGAAATATAGTCGGTATCGGAACAGTTCCTTTCAATAATAACAGTGATATCACTGAGGTTTATCTTGTTGACGGATTTAACTACAATCTTCTAAGTATAAGTCAGCTATGCGACTCAGGGTATAAAGTAAAGTTCAAGAAAACATGTTGTGATATTGAAGATGAGACAGGTAAAATAATCCTCCCAGGTAAAAGGTATGGAAATGTCTATATTATGGATGATTTTGAAAATATAGATGGTCATATTTGTTTAACATCCATATCTGATGATCCATGGTTATGGCATAAGAAACTTGGTCATGCGAGCATGCATCTGATAGAGAAACTTTCTAAGCATGATTTAGTTATTGGTTTACCTAAACTCAATTTCTCTAGAAATCATGTATGAGATGCATGTCAGATTGGTAAACAAACTAGAAACTCTTTCAAAAACAAAGATATTGTGTCTACTTCAAAGCCTTTGTCATTGCTTTATATGGACTTATTTGGACCTACTAGAACTACTAGCATAGGAGGAAAACGATATGCATTTGTTATTGTTGATGATTACTCACATTTTACTTGGGTATTTTTCTATATCACAATGATGAAGCTTTGAAAAATTTCGAGATCTTCTGTAAAAAGGTCGAAAGAGAGAAGGGGTATCTTATTACAACAATTCAAAGTGATCATCGAGGAATATTTGAAAGCAGAGCATTTGAAAATTTCTGCAATGATCAAGGATACACCCACAATTTCTCTGCTCCAAGGTCACCCCAACAGAATGAAGTTGTTGAACGAAAAAAATAAGACTTTACAAGATATGGCAAGAACTATGATACTAGAATATTCATTGCCAAATCACTTATGGGCAGAAGGAGTAAGTATAACTTGTCACATTCTCGACCGATGTCTCATAAGACCCATCCTGAAGAAGACTCCTTATGAATTGTGGAAAGGTAAACGACCCAATATAAGTTACTTTCATCTGTTTGGAAGCAACTGTTTATTTCACAATAATGATAAGGACAGTCTTGGAAAATTTGATCCAAGAAGTGAAGAAGGTATTTTTCTGGGTTATTTATTAAATAGTAGCTCCTTTAGAACGCACATTGTGTGTAGAAGAATCATTACATGTTATCTTTGATGAAAATAACACTTCGACCGAGAAAGAAATTATTGCAGGTGATGACGATCAAATTCAAGAAATCCAGGAGACAAGAAAATCTCAAGAGTCAACTAATACACCTGATGGTGTAATGGAGTCAACTAATGAGATCATCAATAGTCAATCAGAGTCTCCGAAGGAGTCAACTACTCATACAATTCGTCCAAATGAATGGAGAAGTGAACCAGAATATCCTCAAAAGTTCATCATATGAGACCCAAGCGAAGGGATGAAAACCAGGAGAGCTCTCAAGAAGAAAGTAAACATAGCACTGATTTCCCAGATTGAACCAAAGAAAATAGAGGAAGCTCTCAAAGACTCAAGCTGCTTACAAGCAATGCAAGAAGAGCTAGATCAATTTGACAAAAATCAAGTGTGGAAATTGATGCCTAAGCCTGAAAAATGCTCCCGTAATTGGAACAAAATGGGTGTTCAGAAATAAGCTAAATGAGGATGGAAAGGTTGTGAGAAACAAAGCCAGATTAGTTTCTCAAGGATACTCACAACAAGAAGGAGTCGACTACGATGAAACCTTTGTTGCAGTAGCTCGACTGGAATCAATACGAATTTTTCTTGCATATGCATCCTTTAAAAGATTTAGGCCCTTCCATATGGATGTTAAAAGTTCCTTTTTAAATGGTTTCACTATAGAGGAGGTATACGTAAAACACCCCCCTAGATTTGAAGACTCAAAGTTTCCCTACCATGTATATAAACTAACCAAAGCATTGTATGGACTCAAACAAGCTCCATGAGCATGTACGAAAGACTTAGGTCATTTCTTATTGATCACGAATTTACAAGAGGTAAAGTAGACACTACCCTTTTTTTAAAAGATCATCAGAAGGTTATCTCATTATTTAAGTTTACGTTGATGATATTATTTTGGTAGTGCTAATCCTTTTCTGTGCAAGAAATTTTCAAATCTTATGCAAAGTGAATTTGAAGTGAGTATGATGAGAGAGTTAATTTTCTTTCTTGGATTTCAAATTCAACAATCTGAAGAAGGAACGTTCATATGTGAGACAAAATATACAAATGAGTTGATTCAGAAGTTCGGTATGAGTAATGCTAAAGCTATTGACACACCAATGAGTCCTTCAATAAGTCTTGACAAAGATGAACCGGGAAATCCTGTTGATGAAACTAAATATCATTGAATGATTGGCTCACTTATTTATCTAACTGCAAGTCGACCAAATATTATGTTTAGTGTTTGTAAATGTGCCAGGTTTCAGTCAGCTCCTAAAGAATCACATCTGAATGAAGTAAAGATAATTATTCAATATCTCATTGGAACTATCTCTCACGTTTATGGTATCCACGTTCTAATAATTTTAAACTAGAAGGTTTTTCAGATGCTGATCTTGCGGTGATAAGGAAGACAGAAAAAGCACCCGTGGAACATGTAAATTACTTGGAAAAGCACTAATATCTTGGAACAGTAAAAAGCAAGGATCAGTTGCACTATCCACAACTGAGTCTGAGTATATCTCTATTGGACAATGTTGTGCACAATTACTATGGATGTCTCATCAATTGAGTGACTATGAACTATTCTTTAAACCCATTCTAATTTTCTGTGATAACTCTAGTGCTATATGTCTCTCAAAAAATCCTGTGCATCATTCTAGGGCAAATCATATAGATATCAAGCATCATTTCATTAGAGATCATGTTATTAAGGGAAATATAGAATTATCTTTTGTTGGAACTACTGATCAATTAGCGGATATTTTCACTAAGCCTTTACTAGAGGACAAATTTTACTTTTTAAGAATATTACTTGGTATTGTTTCCATTGATCATTAATATTAGGACCTATATGATGTTTTTATATTTTATATGCCTAATGTTTAAACTTTGTCTTTTTTAATCATTAATTGCGCCTCCAAACTCCCTCTCTTTTCCTCTCTTTTCACATCAGTTGCAGAGTTCAAAGAAGAAAAATCAATCATCACGCCTGTTCAACTGACACCCATTCCGTTCCTTTACCCCACCGTCAGAAACCCCTCTTTTAATCCTTGAAACCCTTTTTCAATCTCCATCATTCCCATCGCCTAGAAAACCTCTCCGAAACTTTCTTCAACCAAAGTTTTTCCATGGCTAAACACTCAAAAAATCCCTCAGCCTCCACCAGGAAAAGTACTCGCTCCAGGGCAAAACCCCCTTTCCACCCTCCAGAACAATTTGACCTAGGGTCCGACCATTCAGAAGGTTGCCTCCTCTTAGGCGGAACTCTCAGATCATTCTCATACTTTAGGAGAAAAAGACCTAGGAAAAAAACCTTTGGAAGAATCCCCTGAATCCTTTACTCCAAAGAAATCGAAAATAGATCTTTCCAGCTATTTAGAGTCTGACCTAAATTTCTAGGATTCTCCAAACAGGGATTTTTTCATCGCTCTGAAAGAGAAGCCAATCGCTCATGGCAGGGTAGTCGACCTTAATGACATGAAAGCCCTAAATTGTAATGTAAAAGATCTGTTTGTTTATCAAGGCTGGTCAAAATTCTTTTCTGTTCCCTCTCCTAAAGTCTATGAACCCCTAGTGAGAATATTTTATGCAAATCTTCGTTCTAGTAAGTCTGACAAGTTGGAATCCTTAGTGTTAGGAAAGCGCATTGTTCTTGATTGTGCCATGTTTGACTCAATTTTCCAGTGTAAGTGTTCTGGTTTTCCCATGCTTTTCAAAAATTCCTGGCCTGATGATTTTGAAATCACTCTTGATCAAGAAAAATACTGTATTGCTGAGTGTTCATCTGAATGCCTCCCAAACCAGTTAGGTCCAAGTGATGTTAGCTTTGAAACTCGTGTTCTAGCCCGCATTATTTCAATTACTCTGCTTCCTCGTACATGCTATTTCTCCACCTTCTCTCAAAGAGATACCTTTCTTGTCTATTGCCTTGTGATAAAACTCAAGATCAAGCTGTCCTCTCCGGTCATAAATTTTATGATTGAAAGTGCTGATGATCCTACCAGTTTGCCCTATGGCATGGCCATCACTCATATCTTGGAAAATCATAATATTTCTATCTCTGAATATCCCTTCGTCTCTGTTTCAAAATCTTACTATTCTAGCGCGTTTGCTAGTATGGGATATGTGTGTGTGAAGGGCTCCTGGGTTAAAAAACATGAAGGTGAGGTCAAGCATGTTCAACCTGTTCCAAAAATGTCACGACCCAAAAACTAACCCCGTCGTGATGACGCCTATCGTGGTACTAGGCAAGCCGGCACATTACCAAGACAATTCGATATTTCATCTTAAGAGATAATTTCAAGATTACTTATTATAAACCCTTCATAAAGGAGTTCAAATCAAAACAAAAGTGCAAAAAAAGAAAGCCCGACATCGGGGTGTCACTAGTTATGAGCAACTACTACAATTGTCTGAAAATATCAAGACTAACATAGTTTGGAGAATAACCAAATACAACTAAAGGAATATAAAGAGGGAGAAAAGCAGGGCTGCGATCGCCATGCAGCTACCTTGCTAACTCCGATGGATCTGCGAATGAATAATCAACAACCACTACCATGTTCAGAAACGCTTGGATCTGCACACAAGGTGCAGGGAGTAACATGAGTACGCCAACTCAATAAGTAACAACAGTAAATAAAGACCGAGAAGTAGTGACGAGAAAAAATGCGAGTATAGTTCATATCACAAAAACTTAGTAAAAATACAGCATGTTTTAAAACCATAGTTTGAGTCAAATCAGCTCGTTTAAATCCAGTCCAATAAAATTATTTAAAACATCTTTCAAAAGTTTTCAAACAAAGGCTCAATGCAAACGTGAGCAAAAATGTTGAAATCATATACATCCCCTCGAGAAAACATCACCCATATACAACCCCTCGAGCAAACCTCACAATCACTCATGCCTCACAGTCACTCATGCCTCCCAATCACTCAACACTCGACACTTGCACTTAGTAGGAACCTGCGCTCACTGGGCGTGTGTACAGACTCCGGAGTGGCTCCTTCAACCCAAGCGCTATATCAAGCCAATCATGGCATAAATCAATGAGGCCCTCGGCCTATATGAAACATGCTGCGGCGTGCAACCTGGTCCCATAAATATCCTCAAAAATCAGGCCCTCTGCCTCTCTCAGTCATAAACCTCTCCAGGCTCTCAGAAAAACAAAGTATTCAGCCCAAACAACATTTATGTGATGCATCATAATAGAGTAATAGAGACTGAGCTATGCAGTAATATGTATAAACATGACTGAGTATAGATTTTTAATCAAAAACAATGAGAGGACTGCAAGAAAAGACCTCTAAGGGTCCAAACAACACTGGCATAAGGCCTAAACATGGCATCCAACCTAATTTGCAGAAATTCTTTCTAAAACACATAAGAAGTATATAGTTTCAACAAAATATTCAACTTTACAGTTGATACGGGATTGAAAAAGTCACAATCCCCAATGATACACGCCCACATGCCCATCACCTAGCATGTGCGTCACCTACAAATAATCACATGACATAAAAATCTAGGTTTTCATACCCTCAGAACTAGATTTACAATCATTACTCACCTCAAACCGGTCAAAATCTCTACCCTGCAATGCTCTTGCCTATTGATTCGGCCTCTATATGCTCCAAAAATATTCAGAACCAGTACAATACCATAAATATACGCTAAAGGAATGAGTTCTACAACAAAAACTACCAAAATAGACTCAAAACCCGAAATCGGATCAAACCCGGACCCCAAGCCCATGTCTCGAAATTCAATAAAAGTTACAAAACTTGAAAGCCCATTCACTCACGAGTCCATACATATGAAATTTATCAAAATTCGACATCATTTGGTCCATCAAATCCTCACATCAAACTCTCCAATATCCCATGCACTAACCCCTCATTTCACCCCTAATTTCCACCAATTAGATGATAATACAATGGCAAAACACCATAGATAGGAGTATTAGAGCTCAAGAAAATTACCTCACTGAAAAACCCTTGAATCTACCTTCAAAATCACTCCAAAAGCTCTAAAAACCGGCTTGAAAATGGTGGAAATGCACCAAAACTCGCAAAGTCTCCTTTTTATACTTTCTGCCCAGGCATTTCACACCTGCGGCTAATTATGCGCACCTACGATGCCGTATCTGCGCAGAAACATCCGTACCTGCAGAAACCACTAAAGTCCTTCATTTTCGCACCTGCGCCCCAGGTTCCGCACCTGCCAGTGCGCACCTGCACACATCCTTCCGCTTCTGCAAAACTGGTCATTCTCCCTTCTTCCGCATCTGTGCCCCATGTCTCGCACATGCGAGATCGCAGATGTGACCTCTCCTACGCACCTGCGTACCTAGCCTACCTCAACACTATCAGCACCTAAAAACTCCCACGTGCACCTGCGGCCTTGTACCTGCGTCTTCCCTTCTGCAGGTGCAAAAAACACCAGTAGCCTCAAATACCAGCAGAATCATCTATCTCCCAACACCAAGAATTGATCCGTTAACCACACAAAACATACTCGAGGCCTTCGGGACCTCATCCAACAATACCAACAAGTCATATAAAAACCTACGAACTTAGTCGAACCTTCGAAACACTCAAAACAACACCAAAACACCAAATTACCCCTCGATTCAAGCCTATGAACTTCTAAACTTCCAAATTCCGCAAACGACGCCGAAACCTACCACACCATGTTTGAATGACCTCAAATTTTACAAACATGTCACAAATGACTCTAAGAACCTACTCCAACTTTCAGAATTTCATTCCGACCCTGATATTAAATTTTCCACTGTCAACCAAAATCGCTTAGTTTCCAACTTTCGCCAATTCAAGCCTAATTCTACCACGGACCTCCAAATTACATTCCAGACGCGCTCTTAAGTCCAAAATCACCTAACGGGGATAATCGAACCATAAAAATCCAAATCCGAGGTCGTTTACACATAAGTCAATATACGGTTGAGTTTTCCAACTTAAGCTTCTAAATAGGAGACTAAGTGTCTCATTCCACCCCGAAATCACTATGGACCCAAACCAACTAACCAGACGTATCATAATATATCTGAAGAACACAAAAGGAAGAAGAAGTGAGGGAAATAGGCTATAACTCTCGAAATGATCAGCTGGGTCGTTACAAAAAAATAAATGCTTTGTTTCCCATCACAACCTTAGTAATACTGACCTTGCTGAGAAACTGACTTCAATTAACAATCAGCTATCCACCATCAAAGATCTTCTTGCTGCTACTTAGTCCACTGTTGGGACATTCATGCGATCTCCAAAGAGACAGGGTTTGATGTTTCAAAGATAAGAGTTGCAGTTCTCAGAGTTAGGAAAAAAACAGTCAAGGAATTCAAGGAGGTACACGACAGGCTTGATGAAGTGACTGTCTCAGCCAATGCTAGCTTGGATCAACTGAAGGAGGTGATTTGCAACACTCTTACTTATTTCTTGCGTCGTTAGTGTGGAAGTTTTAGACAATTTTTCTGCTGTGCTGTTTTGGACTGGATAACCAGTCGTTGGATGATTTATTTTCTTTCTTTTGTTTTTCTATAACTCTGCATGCATATCATGCTTATTATGCTACAAATCGTGCTTTAGTATCTAATATATTGGTTTTTTATCCCCTCTTTGCTGATGTCAAAAAGGGGGAGAAAGATATACATATATTCATGCAGGAACATCCATTGCAGGGGGAGTCGACTATAGATATTACAGGAGAAGTCGACTAAAAGAAGTAGTCCCAATGGAACCTCTTCAAGGGGAGTCATAGATCCTACAGAAGAAGTCGACTAAAGGAAGTAGTCCTGACGGCACCTATTGAGGGGGAGTCAACTGCACTCATTGAGGGGGAGTAAAATACAGGGAAGTTAACTGATGTTTACATATATTATTTTTTTGTCATCATCAAAAAGTGGGAGATTGTTAGGTTTTAGTTTTAATGATGAAAAATAATATAATTTTTTGTGTGTAGAGACTCAAGAAAATCAACCAAGATCGAAGTGCACAAAGAGAAGAAATCAATCAAAGATTGAAGCAACTGAGGATCCGGCAAGAAAATCAATCCGAGATTGATTGAAGCAGAAAAGAAGTATTGAAGATCCAAAAATATAATAAATCAAGTAGCTATTACTGGAAGGACCTAGAATTAAGGAGCAAATCTGGCGCTATCAAGACCTAAAGATGGAAAGCTATCAAAGTCCACTCATCAAGGAAGAGCAACGACAGTTAACCTTATTCTTGGAAAGAATCAATTTCTTTCCAAGGATCAAATCTCTTGGGTTGGAAAATCTCTTCAGTAACGACTTCCTACAAAGTATTTATACGCATACTTAAGCCTTATAGAAATATACTTTGATCAAACCAAATACCCTCTCTTTGTTCTACCGCAAACCAACATTGTAGCTCTACTAGATCTGCTGTGTAACAAGTTAGAGAAGAAAGAGAGAAAAATACTGGTGAGGATTGTATCAAGAAAAGACGAGTGACATACAACTGAGCTATTGGTGTAAACCACACCATTCACTTTGTACTCAAGAAACTCATTCACTAAAAGAGAACTCCCTTGAAACCCAAGGGGACTGGACTAGGATTCACATTGAATCCAAACCAGTATACAAACTCCAGTATCTTTAGTTCCTACACTTTACTTCTGCATCTTAAATTCTGCAGTTCTTATTATCTTGTTATTAGATCTAGTCGACTAATTGGAAAACTAGTCTACTTATAATAATTAATTTTAAAAATAAACAATTCACCCCCTCTTGTACTTTCATGTTTGACGAGTATAAATTGGACTGGGACCTACATATTGGCTCGAGGCTTTTTGAGGTGATTTGATATAACCCTTTACTAAAGTGGTTGAACTCACAAATGCACACATACAAGGTGTTTGATGAATTGCTTAAACGAGTTAATATGCACTTAATTAGATAGAGTGAGTACCTATTAACTTAGAATTATTCTAGGTAAAGTTAAGATGATTTATTTTGATATTTGTGCCTAAATTTTCAGATTTTTGTGTTATTCTTAATTATATGCCATTTTCATGTTGAAAATTCATGAAGAAGAAAGAATCTTTAGAAATACTTCTGAATGTTTATCTCATGCTTATCCCATGCTTTACATTTAAGGATGCCAGTATGAGTATGTATAGCATGTTCCAGAAGATTTAAACTTGAATGGTCAAGAAAGTTGAGAAGTTGATTTAGATCCTAGCGAGGTCACAAAAAATAATTTATTATTAAAGTATTTTTGGGAGTATCCTCTATTATGAGAAGGGGTCATCATCCAGGCCGAGGGCCTAATCAAGGCGTTGACTTCCTGAAACTACTTGTACCAAAGTAGGAAGAACACAATCCGAGAGTCTCATTGTTGAGAATTTTCCTAGCAAGGCTAAGGTATGATACATGAGCGTTGAGAACCATGAAATGAGTGGCACCTCGTGGATTGGTCCTATTCGATCAGGTTGGGATTGAGCCCGTGCGGATCACACGGTGACTAACACAGAAATATGTTAGGATAGTTGGAACTCCCGAAACACAAAATTTAAGTATTTTTTTTAGATAAGAAAGAAAAAGAAAAAAAAGAATTTCTGTTAGAATATTAATAAACCGCTTTTATGCAATTATTTTAGAATTGTTCTTAGAAGCTTTATTTTTCATGCAATTATAATCTTGGCTTGTAATGTATATTTTTATCAAAGTTTTGTTCTCTGTCGTTGAGACTCACTGAGTATAATGGATGGTACTGAAATTCTCTTTTGTGAACCTACGTTGGTCTGCGGTACAATGTAGGAACCAATTTTGCAGGCTACACGTTAGGACTTCCCTCACTTCCAATGCTATTGGAGAGCTCCACTTTTGTTTGTGGAGTATTCCTTTTAGTCGTCATTATTTAACTATTTCGTTGCTTACTTGGAGAACTGGCCAGGAAATCTTATGTCCTTAGCAGTGCGTCAGTTTATTAGTAAATGCTTTATAGACACAGTCGGTGGGTTAAGATTCATGTGTTTTTGACAATAACTTTATAGTATTTCAATAGTTACCACAAACAAAGTTTTGGAGTGGTTTATTTTAGATATTCAATGTAATTTTAAGTCTTTGATTTAAGAATTGCCTTGTTGCATATAAAGTTTCAACTTATAATAATTTTGATAAGTGTAGATGGTTCGCTCGATCAAATTTAGCGATCAGGTGCCGGTCACGGCTTGTTCATAAAATGAGTCTTGACAAAGAGCATCAAGTTTATGGAGTCCTAGGGATCTATGAAGTCGTATTAGTAGAGTATTATTTATGGGTATGAAGTGCGTCATACTTATAATTAGGAGGCTACAAGAATTTAGGAAAAGTCTCATTTTTTATCATACTTTAGATCGTGAAGTGACGCCTACATCTATCTAATATATATGTGATGTTTTAGACGTCAATACCACACAAGAAGATAAGTTACTTTGTGTGGTACCCAATTTTCGAGTGCTGTCTCAATAGAGAAACCTGGTTCTTCTTGATGTACTTACTTATACTGTCGCGGAATATAAAAGCAGTAAAGTAAAAACACAAAGATTTTTACGTGAAAAACACCTGGCTCAAAAGGTGAAAAAAAACCACGACCTACTCCTCAGTAGGATTTTCTCAAACTCTTCACTAAATACTCTGAGTCAAACGGACTTACAAAATAAACTCTTTTGTAATCCTAGGACTAACTCTAATCCCTTTGTAGTAACTAGCCCCTAGCTAATTTCTACACGCCTCAAGTTAATTCTAACTTGAACAATGTGTACCTATTACAATTTCTTCTATTAAAGCTGAAAGATACAATATTAAAACTCCTACTACAATCAACTAGACTCAATAATTAATCAGATGGAACTGGTTCTCCTAGTTGATCTGTAGCCTTTTAATCGCACAATGACTCTGCTAGCAATGTGGCCTTTTAATCATAGTCAATTCCTTCTTATTGACTATACCCTTGAACAACTAATCTTGCCTTATTCCTTGTAACAATTCCATCCTTGAAGACCCACTTGGTGCCAATCACTGATCTATGTAGTGGCCTGGGTACCAAGTGCCATACTTGACTTCTTTCAAATTGATCCAGCTCTTCTTGCATGGCATTTACCCAATCAGCATTTTGTAGGGCTTCCCCAATGTTCTTTGGTTCGATCATGGATAAAAAGGCATCAAACACACACAAAATTTTCAAGGATGATCTTGTTTTGATTCAGGATGCCAAATCTATGATGATGTTCTCAAGAGGGTGAGAACTCTGATATCTGCGTGGTTTAAGTACCAGTTGTTCATTCCTAGACGATTCCATGGTGTCTTGTTGCTGTGAAGCAGGATCAGGGCCAGGTTGCATATGTTGAATTCCCCCTGTCATGATGCTTGGGGTATTTGAACCTGGTCCATCACATGTTCCACCTTCCATGCTTGCTTCAATGTGATCACTGCTTCTTACCAGTCCAAGCTCCTCATCTTCAGGTTCCTGTCTCTCAGCAAGAATGTTATCAAAGACAACATGTATACTTTCTTCTACACACATAGTTATTTTATTATACACTTTATAAGCTTTGCTATGTGATGAATATCCCAATAATACTCCCTCATCACTTCTGGGATCAAACTTTCTTAAGGAATCTTTGCCATTATTATGTACAAAACACTTGCATCCAAAAGCCCTAAAGTAGGATATGTTGGGCTTTCTCCCTTTAAGTAATTCATAGGGAGTTTTCTCTACCAGAGGTCTGGTCATGCATCTATTGATTATGTAACAAGCAGTGTTTATTGCTTCAGCCCAGAAGCTGGTGAGGTAGTTTTCTAGATAGAAGCATGGTTCTTGCCATTTCTTCAAGAGTTCTGTTTTTCCTTTCAACAACCCCTTTTTGCTGTGGGGTTTTAGGAGCAGAAAAGTTATGATTAACACCATGTTCATCATAGAACTCAGCAAACTTAGCATTTTCAAATTCAGTACCATGGTCAGATCTTATTGATGCTAGTTAATGTCCTAATTGATTTTGAGTTTTCTTGACAAATGAGGTGAACATATCAAATGCTTCATCCTTAGATGCCAGGAATAAGGTCCAAGTGAACCTTGAAAAATCATCAACTAGCACCATCACATATCTCTTACCACCTCTACTCAAAGTTCTCATAGGACCACATAGATCCATATGAACCAGTTCCAACGTCCTGGTGGTACTGACCATTTTCTTACTTTTGAAAGAAGATCTTACCTGCTTCCCCCTTGCACATGCCTCACAAACTTTGTCTTCCTTGAACTTAATGTTAGGAAGCCCTACCATTAAGTCTTTAGAGACTAGTTTGTTTAGCTGATTTAGACTTGCGTGACCAAGTCTTTTGTGCCACAGGAAGGGATCACTGTCCAACACACTTAGGCAAGTGAGTTCATTTTCAGACAGTGTGGACAAGTCTATGACATAGATGTTATTCATTCTTTTTCCCTGCAAAACAATCTTGTCAGTAAGCAGGTTAATCACAAAACATTTTGTGGAAGTAAAAGCAACCAGGTTACCTCTGTCACACAGTTGTGATACACTGATCAGGCTATATTTCAAGCCATCTATTAGATACACATGTTCAATGGATCGTGTGTCATCCTTACCTACCTTACCAATCCCAATGATTTCACCTTTCTTTCCGTTTCCAAAGGAGACATTTCCTCCTTTGAGACTTTCAAGTGAAAGGAACTGTTCCATGTTCCCAGTCATATGCTTTGAGCAGCCACTATCCAAATACCAAATCTGGCTGCCTCGTCTCACTCGAACCTACAAAAAGAATCATAGGTTAGTCTTAAGAACCCAAACTAGTTTGGGTCCTTTTCTATGAGAGAATGGATGAATCAAATTTTTCCTGGCCCAATTTGGGAGCCAGTTTTTCCTTTTTACAAACCTCTCATTTCTTTGGCTGGCCTGTTCTTTTGCAGTACACTCATATTTGTAGTGCCTAGTCTTACCACAATGGGTGTAGATTTTATTCTAGGAAGAGTGAGATACTTGTTTTTGGGATCCCACTTGGAAAATTGACTTCCAAAGCCAATCCCTCTCATGTTGCTACTGTGATTCTCTTGAAGCCATATCAGGGCATCAGAGGATTTATTCCATTTACAAGTTCGATCTAATTCATGTTTGACTTTGCCAAGTTCTTCAATAAGAGTTCTTATCTGTTCATCCTTGGNTAGTTCTAGAATCTCAGTTTCAAGTGGATGAACTGGGTTCAACAAATCAATGTTTTTCTTTTCAGATTCACTGACTCTGATTTCCAGGTTCATGCATTAGCTTTTAGCATTGCCCATTCTTTAGATAGTTGATCCTTCTCTTTGGTTGTTTCCTTAGAATCATCTATGAAATCAAGTAGAAACTCAGAGAGTTTCTCCTTAGATAGGAACTTTACTTTGTTTTTAAGATGGGAGATACTTACCTCTGGTTCTTCATGTGATTCCTTGTCAGATTCTCCAATTGCCATGAGCGCCTGTTCTTCAGTCTCCCTATTTTTTTCTTCTGATTCTTCATATGAACTTTCCTCCCAAGCAGCAACCATAGCCTTTGTTGTGGTTTTCTTGGGTTGGAACTGTTCCTTCTTCCTGTTCCTTCTCTCATATCTCTCTTTTTTCCATTCTACTTCCCACTGAGGACAATTTTTAATAAGATGGTCAGTCTTACCACATTTATAGCATCCCTCGTTGGTTGGCCTTTCTGGAGCTTTTGCTTTGTTTTAGTTTCCTCCTCTAGAGATGCCCTTCTTCCTCATGAGAAATTTTCTGAATTCTTTGGTGATCATGGCCATCTCATCATCTTCCAGATCTGCTCCCTCAGTGATTCTTAGTGCTAGACTCCTCTCCTTCTTTGGACCATCCATCTTCATTGTCTGCCTTCTGAGTTCATAGGCAGTGAGGTTTTCAATCCGCTCATCCAATCTCAGGGTTGCCATATTTTTGGATTCCTGGATAGCAGTGATTTTTCTTTCCCAANTCAAGGTTGTGAACCTTGTGTACATCTCTTGGATAGTCTCTCCTTCTTTCATATTGAAGTTTTCATACTTAGAGTATAGTAGAGTACCTCTTGAACTTTTTACCTGAGGTGTTCCTTCATGGGCTACGTGCAAGGTATCCCAAATATCTTTGGCAGTGGTGCAACTTTGGATTCTGCTGTACTCGTCTGGACATAGTCCACACATAAGCCACTTTTTAGCCTTTGCATTCTTCTCCCATTTCTTCAGATCCTCAGCAGTGCAATCAACTATAGTCTTTAGTATAACTACACCTTCAGCAGTCTTCATCATGGTAGCTAGAGGACCATCAGTAACTATGTCCAAGAGTTCATAGTCTTCTCCAATTAGGTGATCCTTCATCCGATTTTTCCACCAAGAGTAATACTGGCCATTGAAGAGTGGTGGCCTTGCAGTTGATTGACCTTCCCAATTTCCATGTGGTGCACTCATCTTGATCTTCTCCAAGGTATTAACCTTTCAAGGATAACCTGCTCTGATACCAATTTATGTTTTAGACGTCAATACCACACAAGAAGATAAGTTACTTTATGTGGTACCCAATTTCGAGTGCTGTCTTAATAGAAGAACCTGGTTCTTCTTGATGTACTTACTTCTACTGTCACGGAATATTAAAAGAAGTAAAGTAAAAACACAAAGATTTTTACGTGGAAAACACCTGGCTCAAAAGGTGAAAAAAAACCACGACCTACTCCTTAGTAGGATTTTCTCAAACTCTTCACTAAATACTCTGAGCCAAACGGACTTACAAAATAAACTCTTTTGTAATCCTAGGACTAACTCTAATCCCTTTGTAGTAACTAGCCCCTAACTAATTTCTACATGCCTAAAGTTAACTCTAACTTGAACAATGCGTACCTATTACAATTGCTTCTATTAAAGCTGAAAGATACAATATTAAAACTCCTACTACAATCAACTAGACTCAATAATTAATCAGATGGAATTGGTTCTTCTAGTTGATTTGTAGCCTTTTAATCGCATAATGACTCTGCTAACAAATTGACTCTGGGAACTTTGCTTTCAGACTTTTGATTCACTTCAGCTTTTATGCGTGTAGAATTCCAGCAGAAATACATCAAGTTTTTATAGAGTCAGTTGAGCTTGTCGTCCAATTCTAGTCCAACTCTACCTGGGTGAACAAATTCGTACCAAACTCAACTTCCTTTCGTTTGTTACTTTCCTTGCTGAATTCGACTTCAATCTTCTCATCAGTTTGTAACCTTTTTGCATTAGGAGAGAATCTCTTGGTTCTTTGATATTTCAAATTCACAAATATCTCCTATGCATATACGATTCATGTGCCAGCTATTCAGTTCAAGATGTGTGCTCTGATGGACCTGGTTCAACTGGTCAGCCATTTGTCAATCTTATGCAGTGACATGGATCAACAATTTGTTTCTCTAAAACTTACAGAAATGGATCGTACTTGCAACTCTGACACTAACACTCAGTATGCTGATCAAGAAACTATTTCTACTATTGTGGCTCAAAATTGAACTAAGAAGGCTTCAACTCGGATAAGAAATGGTAAATCCACAAAAGGGGCTCAAGTACCTCGGGTTGAACATAAAAAAGGGGTGGAGCATGATGAGCAAGTACCTCAGGATCCAGTGCCACTCCCAAAAACAATTCCGGCTCAGACAACTATATCTCCAAAGGTGGGTCAGATATTTAATGTTGTCAACAGTGCTATGGAGATGTTTAAAGCCTTCATGGCCAACCAGGACGAGAGAAGAATTGAGATTCCACCTCAATAAATAGACAAAACAATTCTGAGTCCACAAGAGTGAATGAATTTTTGAAGCTGAGTCCTCCATTGTTCCATGGTACTATAGTTGATGAAGATCCAATGTTGTGGCTGAAGGGTGTCAAGAAAGCCCTCCGAGTGATGGCATTTGATGATGAACTATGGAGATTGATGCCTACCAGCTTAGAGATATGGATGGCACTTGGTTTGACATGTGAGAAAATAAAAGATATGAATATGATGATCCACCTACTTAGGAATAATTTGAAGAGGCCTTCATGGCTAATTTTATACCAGAAGAGGATAGGGAAGCTAAGATGTAACGACCCGACTGGTTATTTTGAGTTCTAGCGCGTCGTTCAATGTTTTGAAGTCATGAGAAGCTCCATTTCAGGTATTATGACTTGTAGGCATGGTCGAAGTTGAATTTCGGGAAGTTCGGAGTCAAATTGGAAAGAAAATTCTCATTTCATAAGCCTTAAGTTGGAGAAATTGACTAAGATTGGAATTTTGAGTAAACGACCTCCGAATCAGGATTTGAAGGTCCCTGCAGGTTCGTATGATGATTTCAAACTCGGGCGTATGTCCGGATCGGGTTTTGGATAACCTGGGAGTGTTTCGGTGTATATTGTGGAAGTCATCATTTTAGAAGAAATTTCCTAAGTTTGGCTTGAAGCGCATTTCAGTGATATTGATGTCCGTTTGGGATTCCGAGTCTGGGAATAGCTCCGTGTGGTGATTCTGGAGTTGGGAGCGCGACTGGAAGTGAATTCGGATGTCCGTAAGTCATTTTGAAGTCATTTGGCTAAAGATATAAATTTGAAGGTTTTTGAGAAATCCAACCGGAAGTGGAAATTTTGATATCGGGGTCGGAATGCAATTTCAGAAGTTTGAGAAGGTCCGTAATGTTGAATATGACTTGTGTGCAAAATTTGAGGTCAATCGGACGTGATTTGATAGGTTTCGGCATCGTATGTGGAAGTTTGAAATTTCAAGTTCTTAAAAGTTTGAATTTTAGTGCGATTCATGATTTTGGCGTTGTTTGATGAGATTTGAGGCCTCGAGCAAGTCCGCATTATGATTTGGAACAGGTTGGTGTAATTGGAGGGGGTCCCGGGGGCCTCGAGTGGATTCCGGGTGGTTAACGGATCAAGTGTGGAGTTTGAAAAAGTGCTGAGGTTGCTGTCATCTGGGGTGACCGCACCTACGAGGCTTTGGCCGCAGGTGCGACTTTCGCGTCGCAAGTGCGAGATTTTGGTGGCTTGGCTGGGAGCGTAGGTGCAATGTAATTTCCGAACCTGCGAAGGCGCAGATGCAGACAATGGAGCGCAAGTGCGAGTTTTGGCTGGAGCTGAGGAATCCGCAAGTGCGGGAGTTTGGGTGCACCAGCGGGAGCGCATGTGCGAAGATTGGATCGCAGGTGCGAAAATAGGCTTGGGCAGAATGTTTTAAAACCAAGATTCTTGGCTCATTTCTCCCATTTTTCTTTGGTTTGGACGACTTTGAGGAGCTCAAGAGGGATTTTCATCATGCATTACTAGGTAAGTGATTTCTTCATGTTTTTAAGTTAAATACAAGGTTTATGCATGGAATTAGACATGGAAATTAATAGGAAATTGGGATTTTTGGAGGAAAAACCTAGAAACTGTAATTTGGATTTTTACCACGAATTGAGCATGAATATTTGAGTAAAATGATATATTTGAGTTAGTAAAGCTATGGGTAGAGTTTATCTTCGAGAAATTTCGGAATTTGGGCATGTGGGACCGAGGGCATTTTGGTCAATTTCTTGAACGGAGATAGGAGTTTATATAATCTGAATTGTTGTAAATATTAGAGTGAATTTTCATTGCCTTGCCCGTTATTTGGTTAGTTTTGGGGTGTTGTGCATCAATTAGAGTTGTCGGGAGGGCTTGGAAGCCGGTTATGGAATTTCTGAGCGAGGTAAGTCTCCTTTCTAACTTTGTGAGGGGGAACTGTCCTCCTAGGTGAACTAATTAAATATGTGCTACTATTTGCGGGGGCTACGTACACACGAGGTGACGGGAGTCCGTGCGTAGCTACTATTATGCCATGTCCGGGTAGTCTAGGACCCACTGGCATGCTTTACTTGTCGTACTTGTGACCTTGTCAATAAAATATCATGTGATCCTGCAAATAATATTAGACTGATAATCCTATTGAATTGGTAATTTATTTCATAAGAAGGCTAGAACGTACCTTTCTTAATCATTTAGAAAGAGAATTAATTCCTCCATGGATAATTGTATTCCTGATAAGGTTATGTTATTGAAAATTATTAAACTTGGCAAATGAGTTTCAAAACAAATATTTAAATGCTATTTTTTTGTGTTCCTTTAAGAAGAATTTTACCACTTTCTTGGGTAACTTCTTTCTTGATAAAAATGTGGACTTATTGTGTGAATATGTGTATCTATGGGTGCATGAGTCGCATGTATGATCCGCGAGCAGGATAACCCTATATTTATGTATAATCGTGTCGCATGATCGATTCTCGAGCGTGGCAGATATATGCATCTATGGTTCGAGCCGTTCGACCCTCGGCAGTGCACAGTTTATTACTGTTGGTCCGCACCGTTCGACCCTCGGCACTTTGTTTGTGCATGATAAATGCTGCGTATTTCCTGTGATTTATACATGTTTATTAGCCTAAGGAAGTTTGTAATGTCCAGTTAAGAAAAAGAAGAATTGATGTGTAAAATGTGAAATAAGTCTGATGTTTCTTATCCCTGATTATGATTTAAATTTTCAACTGAAATGACGAAGATTTAAAGTGTTAAATGTGGAAGGAGTGGATATTATTTATTCCTGATTTTAATAAATTGCCTATGATATTCATGCTTAGTGTCTTACTTGGTTATACTAAATTGACCTCTAGCAAGTGTCAAATCGACCTCTCGTCACTACCTCTCTGAGGTTAGGCGGGATACTTACTGAGTACACGTTATTTTCGTACTCATGCTACACTTGCTGTGCATTTTTATTGCACAGGTACTTTCATAGCGATGTGGCTGGTTTGGAGACTTAGGCGGGCTGCATCATCCGAAGGCGATCCGGAGCTGACAGAGTCTCCCTCATATTGTATTTATTTCCATTTTAAATTCGGTGTCCAATTTGTATTTCGGACAAGCTTTGTAGTGTCACGCCCCAAAATCGAGGGACGAGACCGGCGCCTAACCGAATGAACCCGGTCAAGCGAACCTGATTTGCATTTCCTATCCCACACGTTACCCCGTGATTTCAATATACATTATTCATGTGAAATATCCATTTATAACTTAAGCATAAACTTACAACTTGAATTCATTTCTACTTTTTATCATTACCAACATATGAAACTAAATACTTGCAAAATACATACAACATTTACCAATGTGGATCACGATTCCGAACCCTACCCTTACTTACCCAAAATACATATGTACACTACCCACATTGTGTCTACGGAGCCTCTACGAATACTAGAAACATAACATTACATGGCGGCAACAAGGCCCCGGCTATACCTTACAATACACAATAAAATCAAAAGAAGGTGGCATGAACCACGCATGGCCCCGAGAGGAAGTGGGGCTCACCAATGCAGCTGACGGAATGGAGAGGAGGCACTACGGTCGGTGGCCTGAATTACCTACTATAGAACCACCTACAATCATCATAAGAATGTAGCTCCCCCGACANCCCCCATTTCCATAAACACCATATTCACAGAGAATTTCATCGTAAAGACACAATCTCAGTACAACCAATCACCCATACAATATCAAGTCACAACAGATCATTGCCCAAAACACGAGTCAAAATAAGACATTTCCGCAATCAGTGCGGTACGACTGAATCAACCACAATTCCTGTTTATCATGTCATTTCACAGCTCTTAGCACTTAATCATATTCACATACTTGAGTTCGCTACCAATGTTTCATACCGGCACATTAGGGTACTTAACCAACCTTACACTTGGCAAAACATTCACAAGTAAATCCCCTTTCCACAATTTCGAATAGTAATTACATAAATCTCAGCTAGACAGTCAGAGAGTAGGGCATCATGCCTCAACATATTTAGAACACCCAATTTGCACATACTCATACAATTACCACGGAATAAATAAAAAAATACACAACCAAAAGACAATACTAGAACCAATCAATCAATGTACGTGGAAAGAAGCAACCACAATCAAACAAGTTTCACAATCTCTCCTTTTTCCCTTTCAATATCATCATATTCAAGAACTCATAGCTTTTCATTTCAGTAGTGATATGGATCACATTTCCTCCTTATTACCTCGGCCACCCTTATTAGCTCACGCCTCATGAAGCTTATTGCTTTTTGTTGAGGAGCGCAACCCGATCCCTCCTGACAATCATATTTCATAACAACAACCACAAACAATTACTTCACAAGAATTATCCTTTCAAGGAATACAATTTCATATTAACAGCTCATTTAATTGGGCCTAAGGCCCCATAACATTTATCAAGTAGAAAATTCCATGAACACGGTACTGCCACATTTTCTCAATTCAGTTACATTATTTCACAATACTCCTTTCATTATTTTCCACGTATGGCTTTCAACTATTTCACACATTCCCACATTTGAGCACATTATCAATCTTTCATTCATTCGCCCATCAATCACCTTTTTTTTTACAATTTCATACAACACAGTAGAATGACAATCAACCAGGAAGAATCAAAGAATAATGTCTCAAATCTTAACACGTTTAAACAGACAAATCACACATTTCCAAATAAGGTGCACATACCACATATTCGAACCCAACAAGAGGATTCTACGAAGGTTAAAGTTAACCATACATACCTCAAAGAGCTTTTCCTTAGGTTTATACAATACACCAACACCTCTAGCCATAACAATCTATAAGGACATAGTAGAAATTGATTAATAATTAGGAAGATTACCCATGGTATAACTCTCTTATGAATTTCATCAAACACCTAGCATGTGAAGTAGACTACAAGGTTTAGAAATGGCAATCTCTTCTTCCTTCACCCAATTTTTAGCATGAACTACCCAAATTAGTTCTTTGATAACACATACTACAATTTAGTCCCACATGCATGGCCTATTTCTAACCCCCACCACATATTTGAACCCTTACCCTCTTGAATGAAATTTTGGAAGTAGGACTTACCCAGATGGAGGACAATCTAAGGTTATCTTCCTTGATTCTTGAAGGCGTGAGCAAGATTTGGGGATTATGAAGTTGGGCCCCTTATTTCTCTCTCTATATGCTCTCATCTCTCTCTAAAATCAGTAGACAATGACCCCAAATGAAGCCCCTAAATCTATTTATGAAAATGGGGTCGGGTTATAAAAATAGGAAAAATAAACCTCCGGAACAGGGTCTGCGATCGCATAATGGATCGCAGAACAAACATGCGGGTCGCATAGTGGATCGCAAAATAGCTGCCCAAAACTGGGCAACACTGGCCCAGTCTGCGACCTGATCTGCGATCGCAGAGTCAACATGCGACATGAAATGCGATCNGGAACAAACATGCGGGTCGCGCAGTGGAACGCAAAATAGCTTCCCAAAACTGAGCTACACTGGCCTAATCTGCGACCTGATCTGCGATCGCAGAGTCAACATGCGACATGAAATGCGATCGCAGATTTGACACAGGATCGCATTTTTCCAGCCTTCGGTAATTTGACCATAAGTTTGTGTAGAAATGTACAAATGACGAGCGGTTTGAAGCGTTGGAAACTAGACTCAAAGAAATTTCATTTTATAGGTTATTCATCACATAATACCTTATATATAATTAGATATGCTCGTTCAAAGTGTGGACTAGTGCAAGTACCTTTGGAATTTTAGCTTATTATGAAATTTTCCCACTTGGCTTGGACTTAGGCCTCTCCTTGGACCCTACCTTACTTATTATATGACTCATACACTTATTCACCACATCCNGCAGAGTCAACATGCGACATGAAATGCGATCGCAGATTTGACACAGGATCGCATTTTTCCAGCCTTCAGTAATTTGACCATAAGTTTGTGTAGAAATGTACAAATGACGAGCGGTTTGAAGCGTTGGAAACTAGACTCAAAGAAATTTTATTTTATAGGTTATTCATCACATAATACCTTATATATAATTAGATATGCTCGTTCAAAGTGTGGACTAGTGCAAGTACCTTTGGAATTTTAGCTTATTATAAATCTTTTCCACTTGGCTTGGACTTAGGCCTCTCCTTGGACCCTACCTTACTTATTATATGACTCATACACTTATTCATCACATAAAATTCATTTAAATCATATTTAAAGCACATAAGATATTATAATTAGTCTACCTGGCACCTCAAATCCTATATTGCTTAGCAAACTTTTCCGGGGTCTTACATGTAGTATTTGTGAAATTCTTAGAATTTTCTCATGCACTTGTGACACCGGGTTCTGGGATGTGTTAGGCATGTATTCTATAAGAATAGAATATTAAACTGTCGTATTTACTTTGCGGATTTTATTCAGTTATCATGTAATAAAGTGAAAGGAAATGATTTCAAAACGCTAAAACAAAAAATTTAACTTAACTATTTAATGATTGGCTTTCCTGACAATGGTGTTCGGCGCCATGACGACCTTATGGATTTTGGGTCGTGACATAAGACTACAAAGTATGAGCTACTCAAGCAAGGGAATGGAAGTTTGCAAGAGTACTACATGGAATTCATAATTTTGGCTAAGCATGCTCCTCACATGGTTAAGACAGAGAATACAAAGATCCGTATGTTTGTTGGGTTTGTCTTACCATATTATGGATACCACATCAGCTTCAGCGGTAGGAATAACATCTTTCTCCTATATTGTGGGTTTTTCCAAGCATTTAAAAAAAAGGCAGACAACAAAGGAGAGAAGAAAAAGAGCATAACGAGAAAGCCCGAACAACGGGCGGGTGTATTGGTACATCTAGTAGAGGAAGAATGGTTTCCTTCAATAAAGGGTCATTATCACCAACTCAGTCCAGTCATCAGTCAGGTGGTTGGTCTTCCTTCAGACGTACTCAGAGTTATGGAAACCACTCTCTCCAGAATCAGAATTTAGGACGCCATCCTCATAAATCCAGAGACATGTTGAGAAACATTCACAACAATAAGGTATTTGTGGTACATGCAAGCGGCAACGTTCAGGTCAATACAAGCTAGGGTTTCATGATTGCTATCATTGTGGAGACATTGGTCATATAAAGGCAAACAACCCAAAGTTGTGACGTAATTTCAGTGGGGGATCAACTCGTCCTTCTAGTTCCTCATCAACTACAGAAGCACCACCTCAGGCTCATGGTTCTCATAAGCAGATCAGGCATAGGGTAGACAAAGGTGCAGATCAAGTTACTTAGGGAGGGGGACAACCCCGTTTGTTTGCTACACTTGATTGTCAGGGTGCAGAGGCATCTGCAGAAGTTATTATAGGTATACTTTTAGTCTGCTCACATAATGCTTATGCCATAATTGATCCAGGTTCAACGTTTTCGTACGTGACTCCATACTTTGAAAATTAACCTCACACAAGAACCTGAACAGCTTAGTGAGTCATTCCTAGTATCTACTCCGGTTGGCGAGTCAGTGAAATCCACAAGAGTCTATAGAGGTTGTGTAATTCAGTCCAAGGTCGCAACACTGAGGCAAATCTCATAGAGTTAGACATGGTGGATTTCGATGTGACCATGGGTATGAATTGGTTGTCTTACTGCTTTGCCATGTTAGATTGTCGTGCTAAGATGTCACGATCCAAATCCTAACTCAGGTCGTGATGGCGCCCAACGGAGGGGTTAGGCAAGCCAACACGAATTTCGCTTAGTGTTCATTCTTATTTCGATTAAATAATTTACCATTTACCGAATTTAACAAGTTAAAATGTGACATCAAGAGACAATAACCCAGTTTCATATCCAAAAGTAACCATAAAGACGTATGAGCCAACATGAAAGTATACATAAATATACAGCCCAAAATCCCCAAACAACTACCACGTGTGTGCCAGGAACTAGTGTCACGAGTATCACGGGCAATCTAAGTGGATGTACTAAAGACAGAATATGTATATACAATCCCACTGTCTGAAATACGTAGACGGGAAAATAAGCAAAAGAACTCCAAGGCGTTGCTGAGGATCGTCAGGAGAAGCAGCTCACCGTGAAGTCAGGTCCGCTACAGTTAATATCTAGCTCCGGTCTGATAACCAGGTGCACCAGCCTCAGAACCTGTACAGTTAAGTACAAAAGTGCAGCATGAGTACATAAATAAATATGTACCCAGTGAGTATCCCATCTAATCTAAAAGAAGTGGTGACGAGAGGTTGAATTGACACTCACTAGGGTCCAACAATATAATATATGACAGGATATGATGAAGTACAGTAGACATGTAAGACAGTGAGAAGAAAATACGTATCAAGTACAAAAATCCAAGTAACTACTTAGAATAAACAACAATGTACACTTTCCTTTTTCCCAATTACATGTCAAGCCAATATCAATAAAACAGTACCAAATAGTCATGTGCACACAAGGATAAGACAATCGGCCGGAGTCGAAGGAATATCTAATCACTGAATAGTCGTAAAGCTTCCCCCGCTCGCGAATCATACACGCGACTCGAGTGCTGACACATTTATACCAAATTACCATAAAGCTTCCCTCGATCGCGAATCATACCTGGGATTCGAGTGCTGACACACTTATACTGAATATTATAAAGCTTCCCTCGATCGCGAATCATACCTGCGACTCGATTGCTGACTCTCATATACATATACATACCGAATTTATCAATAAGATCAGTAGGGGCTATACTTGTAACAAGGATTATTCAACTGGGAATTCAAATGCAACTTTCCCCATTTCTACACTAATTTAATGATAATAAGCAACTCAAGGTATTCTAAGGGTACATATACGTCACATAAAACATGCATGTGAGCCCTAAAACTACCCGACACAGCATAATAGTCACTACGTACGGACTCTCATCACTTTGTACGCACGTAGCCCCCAAAGAAAATACACACAGCATATAGAACACCTACGGGAAAAATTCCCTCTTACAAGGTTATAAAGGAGACTCAGCTCGAGTCGAATCTACTCCTCGGACCAAGGATGCGCCCGAGCTCCGAACTCTTGTGGTAAGCTGTCAACACAAAATTCAAGGAAAAAATGACAACCGACATTGAAGCTGTTACTAGCAGTCGTGAGACTCAGGGTCAGAAGGTTCAACAAGAGTCTAC